>JACXGI010017012.1:0-15076 GCA_016801175.1 Esox masquinongy
TGTTTTTTATAAACAGCCCATGAAATTCTATGTTATTAAATCTCAAATGAATAAACACCATCTGTAGTATCCACACAGACCTCCTGATATACACCCACACCTGCAGTGACATACCACGTACAGAAGAGACTAATAACATCCAAGACTGAGTTTTAATAGAAGACCCTATGTTTGACAAGTTTGTCCCAACCTGTTTTCATCAGGGCACATGGCGCCAACGCGCCGGACTGGTGAAGGGACCAGGGAAGGAGTTGACCAGTTTCTCCTTTTCACCAGGGCACATGGCGCCAACGCGCTGGACTGGTTATAAGTATAGGAGAGGGGTTAGCTGGTTTCCTGGCCCACCAAAAGTGACAAAGTACTGTTAGAACGAGCGGATCGCCTTATTAGAACAAACAGACAGTCTTAAGAAGCAGTATGTGGTTGTCTCTGTGGTGAGGTCCTTATCAATCCAGTGTTGGAGGCACTACTGAGATGGTGAAGATCCCTATTTAACCATATTGGTGTCGCCACAATCGATCCCTGCATTTGGTTAAACTCTCTAAAAGCAAGGACAGCGGTCCTTATAGATTGACGTAAACATTGTTAGCATGGTGATAACCTTCCCATAACCCTAATGTTACATTAGTTAAATTCAACGTCCTCACAAATGCTGTTGGGTTAGATCCACTAGTTTTTTATGGTAAACACTAGTTAGATCCCCAGATGGGATCTATGTTTAGGAACAAGTTCTGTCTCCCCTCAGTGTCGAGAGAGTGGTGTCCAAGGACATAAGTTGAATAGGGTAAGAAAAGGGGGAGAAGGACTTTGTTAGCTGAAAGGTGGAGTAGAATGCAGAGTTACACAGATCTATGATAAAATTAAGTATTTGTGAGGAATTTATTTGGGTGACTCATCCTTATTGGTTGTTTATATTAGGTGAAGTATAAAGCAGGTCAAGGAGCAAGCTAGCATTAATCAATCATTTAGCATTAATTCCACTACTGTCATTTAGCCTTCACCAGTGCTGAGAAAAATAAAACCTCTCCACCACCTATTATCTTCTTTCTTTATGACCCAGCCTTGTTAAGTAGAGCCTCTGTTTTGGCCTCTGTTTGGGTTTTAGACAGAGCGTATTTTATTTACACATTCAGGTTTCAGTTTTAGTCAGAACGCTGTGAAGGACTAATGTAGGCCCTAACAGTAAACACTTAGACTAGTATCAGTAAGAGATAGGAGCCAGAGTTCTATAAACTTTTTCATTTGTCATTATGAAGTACATTTTGTTTCTGTCTTAGTACACAGTTGGAGGAAATGTTGCCTAATATGAATAGATTCTTCCTATTATTATTAAGGGAAGACAAATACATGAGTCTTCATTTTAATCAGTGTTAGCTTATTTAGCATTTTTTATTCCTAGTTATGTTTATTCCTAGTTCTTAATTCCTAGTTGTTACAAACTGGGCCATGTTATTCTCTCTTTAAAGAAAAAAAAAAGTTGGGAGGAGGAAGACATGCAATTAAGAAATGACAGATAAAAGATTGGGGTTTAATATTGGGGTTTAATGGAGTTAGTTAAATACACACCTCCCTAGTTAAGATTTTAACTTTGTGTTGTGCGAGATTCCATCTTTGTTTCCCACAAAGTAGGAGTCCTGAATCCTGAATCACTGATTGACCTGATACGCCTTGTCCAATGACACCTGTGGCCCAGATCATTCCAGGGCCAAACCAAGCCCAGACCTATGAGACTGACTTGGGCTCAGTAAGAGTGGTGAGCCAGCCAGGACACTGACGGTTCCCGCTTCACCAAAACCAAGGAGAGGTGGGGGACAGACTGTCATGGACAACAGACAGTCCAAGGCTGGACCATTACTGGCAACCACCACAGCCAGAGGAGCTGAGCTCTATGAAGGAGAGGTAACCATCTGGACTGACTCATAGGAAGAGGGACACTTGACTTTGGGACTTTGGGGTCAAAGGAAGGTACAGTACAGACAATAGTGGGCACATGCATTAAACATGGGACCCCAGAATGGCTGACAACATCAAATCATAAGGCACGAAACAGCAGTATCAGTCTTTAAACCCCTGTAGTTTTTCACATGTAACAACTAGGAAGGTTGGAGGAATGGAGAGGACCACCCAACACAACATGGCATCAACATCCATGACTACACCAGTTAGGAGCCATTCACCAGGACATGGGGAGATCAGGGAGCAGAGGGGAGTTGTATTTTCATCTACTTCATTTTATTCTTGTTTTATTATTTAATTTCATGTTTGGGTCTTCGCAAATTTACCAGCAAAGCCCTATTATCAATTTTTTTATTGTTATTATACTTCAAGGACATTTTGGGATTTTATTTCAGCTAATTTGAGATGTCTGTGAAATAGCGCTTTGTAAAGCACTACACCTATAGCACCAAAAGATCAGTCTTTACCTACGTTTCTATTTAGAACCTACTGGCCAGTGAACAATATCTTTAAAACAGATTTAAACAACTTAATTAGACCAACTGCCAAATTTACTACACTTACATTTTATTTTTTTATTTCATATTCTTATTTCAAATTTTAATTCATAGCTGTTTTAAGTTGGTGTGACTTGTGATCTTTTCACAAGACTGAAATATTTTTGTTTCTGACATTTAAGTAATGGTCCCACCATCTCTTTAATAGTTCAGTGTAATTTTTAGTATTGTTGTAGCCTGTTTGTTAGGGCCCAGGAGAATAATTAAACTGATGCAGTGTTTTGTCTTGTCCTTTCTCCTATAAGGACGGTGTGGCAGACCTCTATCTCAATGCATGGAGACGAATTGGGAACAATCATGTGAAGTGAAACCTCCTGCAACCTTTCCCTTTGGCACTTTTTGAGTTCCAGAAACAGATTTCTGGCATAACGGACATTTGTTCGGGAAAGGCGGAAGGCCTGACCACCTTGTTATGTCTGGAACACATCTCCAATCCAACGGTGAGACAGAACAACACAACTTGAAATTGAACCTTGAGCCTTGTGCCTAACAGCAGCAGATCTTAGGCACAGAGTCGCCTTACTACAGAAGAAGATGAGACTGAAGATGAGACTGTGTGTACAGGATCAAGACTGAGGCAAAGAGGCCTTTTGGGTCAATATCAATGGACGAGGACAACAACAGGACTATGTGCCAGGTAAAGGGAGAGGACTGGGGAGTAACTTCACAATTAAATTTAGACTTTGACATATAGAGGTTGCGCTATATCAGGTCAAAATGGAGCGGGAAGTCAAAACTTGTAACTAGAATGTACTAGCTAAATTAAAATCCAATGGGAGTAAAGTTAAAATCGGGATGGGTAAAGATACATTGAATGGCTGAAATGAAAATTCTACCAGAAGAAAATGAAAGGACTCCATTGGGAAAGCCCAAACTATTCCCACCAACCAGGAAAACAGCGGTAAAGATAACTGATCTTCCTTCTGTGAAGGAAGCAACAACTGATCAACTGATTGACAATAGGCCTTAGCAGTAGGCCCCAATGAACAACACGACAGCTCAACATCTTAGGAAAGGACACATGGATCCACACTAACCTCTGCTGACCAGACCACGACCCTCCAGCACAGGAGGACATACATCAGGAGTCCAGCCTGGACTCAAAGAAAGACAAAACTGGCAGACAATCAGGTGACCTCCTCCTCTGCTGCCTCGGTATGATAGCTGCAACCCTGGTCAGCCTACTGGTGATTTCTGTGGAGTCTAGAATCCACAGGGACTGCCAAGGGCGGGCCTGGAAATTGAATCTGACAGCCGAACTGAACTATCAAAGAGACCACATGTCACCACACGTAAACGCACTTACTGCACCATCACACTGCACCTCAACACTTCCATCACTCACCCACACACTCCAAGAACACATTCTGGGGACTCTCTCACCTATACATTACAGTTACATGACAAGCTAAATATCCCTAACAAGTTTTACACTGTATGCATGTCTTTCATCATTTCAACCCCCAAAAGGGAGCTAATCAGGAGCAGGTGCTCTCATTGATTGAGGTATCCAGGTGCGATGGTCCACCATCTGTAGGGCCAGGGGGTCCATAGGAGAAAAGGGAGGACCAACTCTCATCCAGCCCTTGCCCCAATTCACGACCCAATTTAGACCAGAGGTAAGAAGCAGACAAACTATCTCTCCTCCGTTAGTGAACCATACTGTTTGCAGGGGAGACAGAATAACCCATATAGAATGTCTGTTTACCCCAGGGTCTCCTGCAACTGTAGTAAGTCTCTTATCTGCTTCACCAAAATCTTCTGCCCAAATGTGTAAAACAGCTTTGTGGGACCAGGAAAAGAAGGAAGCAGTTATAGGCAACGATTGCCCAGAGAGAGTAATAATAACCCATGTGCCCATAAGATATGAAGTTAGAATTGTATTCTCTCTGATTAACCCATCCACATTGACCATTGGTACTGTGTTCTACTGTATTTTCTCCACCCCTGAAAGAGCTCCAAAACAAGAGAACCGGGTGATTCACACAGGCCATCAGGAGGTAGTGGTAAACTGTAACAGACCCAAGGTAACCGACACACACCAAGATTCACCCAAAGCGGTTGGTCACAACTCTCCGCCAGCCTCTCTTTCTGTTCAGGACCATGCCGTTAAAGGCAGGACCAGTAACCTATACAGCCAACTCGCTCTCGCTCATGCAAGAGCCATAAAGAAAGGAAAATGCGTAATATGTGGGCTAATACCACACCGTTCCACAGGGGGTGTGCCTCTTATGTCTGTTCCAATCTCTGACTGTGATACATGTGCTTTATTGTTTCCCAATAGTACCCAGCCGGACAGTAAATGTGGGCCAAGTCCAATGGTGAAAGATAACATCGGATGCGAGGAGACATCCACTCTGTGCTACTCTTGCAAAAGAAAGGCTCTCCCGGTAACTGTGACTGTCCCGAAACCTCTGATGTGGTGTATACACCGAGAAGGCGCAGGGTCAGTGCTCTTGGGACACTCACACTGTCACACGGTCATAGGTATGGTAGCAGACGTTTCCACTTCCCCAACATTTACCAGATCAAATTCATCCTTAAGATGTGTAAAGGATGGAACAGCCACTTTACTTGCCCTACTATCTGTAGCCGCTACCTGTGACATAGCTGCCGTATTGGGTGTTTGGTACCCAGGCTTATGATTTTCTACCTAATAACTGGGCTGGCACTTGTGGATTGGCATATGTCATTCCGGAAATGCGAGTCTCGGATTCTTTCCCTGTTGTTGTCAATAGTAGCCAACGGTCAACACGTGACCTATCCTGGCTAACCCATAAGCAGACCTGGGGCACTCGAACGATGGGCATGCTATTGCCCATGTACAGTGTAATGCAGTCCTTGGATCAGGTGCGTGATTTAGCCTTAAAAGTAGAACATCTTGCTAATGTGACCGCTAGGGCCAGTAATCTGATCTCTGAGGAGCTGGGAGCTGTACGCTTGCTTGCTCTACAGAACAGGCAGCACTATTTATTGGCCTCTCAGGGAAGAACCTGTGCTCTGATAGGACAGGAATGCTGTACATTTATACCTAATTACAACTCCACTGTTTCTAACCTAGTTAATGAAATGATTCAAGTTTCCCACCAGGCCCACAATGATAACATCAAAGGACCATTTTCCTGGATAGCTGGCTATGGGGTCAGTATTGCTGGGTAGTCTTTGAATGGATTGGTATAGTCATTATAGTCATAGTGGCCATAGGCCTGTTAGTACTCCTCCTACGTGCCAGTTGTCGAGTGGCCCTGAGTGCATTGTGTTACAAAAAATCAGTTTGGCATAGAGCTAAAAGACATGCAATAGTTTAAGACATCCCAATGTTTAAAATTGACTTGCTGATACTGATTTACTGATGCTCACATATACTGACTGCCTCACAAGTCCATGCTTAGGTAAATGACACACATAGTTAACCTGGAGTTGTCATGATGGTATACATCAAACCCAGAAGGGGCCTTGGCCCAGTATGGCAAACCCGCAGGGCGACTACGATGATCGATGGATGACCCGGCGGATGGACCCAAGACGAGGATCCACACTTAGTATAAATTGGACAATGATCTATTTAACCATAACAACTGTCTTGATTGTCAGTGTTTGATTCAGATGTAACTTATTTAAAGTAACTGTAGCCCCCTGATCCTTAAGATCCAGGATGTTTTTTGATATGTGATTCTCCTGATAAAATTATTTCCTGTAATAAATGCATTCTTTTAATAAATTAATTCCTTGTTCATATTGTCCCTGTTGGGACAAAAGGGAGGAATTGTTAAAGATTAATTTCTTACCTTATTCTTATTCTACCCGTTATTCTGCAAATTAACTGTAGTAAATAGACATGTTTTAGATTAGGCCTTAAATTGCTTTAGACTATCCATGGTTGCCACATATATAAGAAGACCTAGGTCACTTCTTAGAAGTGATTATGGCCACAATCAAGGCGCCAGGCCTCAAGCCTATCTTATCTACGACCCTGTTCAGTTGGCTCCGAGGTAAAGTTGCCAGATCAGGAGGTCTGTTAACTCTGACCTAGAACTATGGTTGCCATGACAGTGTAGGGTTCTATCTCGTTTTCCTATTAGTATGAAAATGTGTTTTGTATGTATCTTATAGCATTAGAGATAATATATTTGGGGTCTGACCAGGAGGGGTATAAAGAGGTGAAAGCAATAATGTGTGAGCAGAACAATTGTTATGACACTACTCTGTTGGTCTCTGTACTTATACTCTGTTTTGTGAAAGCGATTGTTCCCGTGGATCCACGTAATTAAATTTGAAATAATCAACTGTTATACCAGACTCTGAAAAGTTTTTGTTTGTAATAAATCGCGAACATTTTACATCTTCCACAGATGGCTGGCTGATTGGTACGGGAAGCGGTTCCATGCAGCTAGTTCCACATTACCAATTTAACCTCAACCTGCCCACAATTCCCAAATGTTAGGCTAATTACGCATGTTTTCATCTAGGTGATAGGGGGTACCCTGTCAAGCTGTGGTTGTTGACCCCACTCACAGACCCACGGACAGCTCAGGAACGCCGCTACAACCAGCTCCACATATGCACTTGATCAGTTGTGGAGCGCTCCATCGGCACACTGAAGGGAAGGTTGATGTGCCTTGATTCTGCAGGAGGGAGGCTGCTCTACAATCCGGAGAAGGTGTGCAGAATAGTAATTGCATGTTCGGTGCTCCACAGCATTGCCCTGACCAATGGAATCCAATTTCCACCAGAGGTGTTGATGACACCACAACTACCAGCCCAATGTAGCACTAGCTGGTATTCAAGTTCGGCAGGACATTATTCGGCGCCTTCAAATGTTATTCTCCCGATGTGTAAAGCACCTCTCCTGAGACTAAGCTTATGTACATGCCTGTAGCTGATCCAAAAACTTTAAGACATTGGACAACGTTGCCTATTCAGTTGGCATTCCACACAATTGACACGTGATAGGCCTATTGGCACATGCGTAAAGCAACCCATTGACCATTACATATTCTGTCGTTCCTGTTCCTCATGACAATCACTGAATCAGTTATTGGTTATAAGTTATGAACGGGTATTGGTAAGTGTCTGTCGAATATCTGAATGTGTAATTGAAAACCAACTATGCCTTGGCATTTAATTAGGGATGTTCAGTTACCACACAATTGCCTACAGGTCTGTTGAGTTCTTGGATGCGCCCCATGTTTTTCACATGTTGATTTTCAGGCTAGTCATTGTGACGAAATGGACAATATGTTTCCAAACTGACTTTTATTCAAACAGTTCAACAAATGAAAATGAATACAACATAGAATGAGTTAGCCAATTCACCAAAAAATTCAGAAAGGAATAAATTCACCAAAAAATTAAGGAATAAATCCAACTCAAAGTATACAAATGTATTTAACTTATTAGGAACTACCAAACTATTTAGATGCAAGGACTTTTAAGGTCTCATTGATGTTCTGTAACACTTCTGAAATGTTGCTGTTTAGCCACCTTATCCATTGCCTCTTTTAACAGCTCTTGCGTATGCAAAACCGCCTCTGTGAGGACTCTTCCACCTGTAGGACAACGACCCAGTGTTTCCTCAGTTGAAGCCGCAGGGACAGCCTCACTGCATAGCCCCACGACCCCACTCTGGCCTGCCACTGCAGATGCTTGTACTGTAGAGACAAATGTTGAGTCCGCATTGTGGCCGCATTCACAGCAGCTGCCACTTCTTGCCATGCTGAATATTTCTGCCTGTTTGTCAGGATGCTTGACAGGTTTCCGAAAAGGACATGTTTTTTCTGTTCTACCTCCAAAATCATTATTTCTATTTCAGATTGTGAGAAGTTTCTTTTTTTGGTCCTTTCCCGATCGGTCTACATGTTGCCTCATAAGACATTCATTGCATTTCCATAGTCAATCACATTAATTAGGCAACCTTATATAAGTAATTGTAGGCGGTTGTGGGGCGGAGACCGTAAGCTTGTTCACGTACGCAAAAGAATACTATGGGTCTGATTTATCATCGGAAGCATGCATACGTCTTGCGTACGCCAGTTTGATGAATTCTAATAATTTTATGCGCACGCAAATTGTACGATTTCCACATATGCCAGAATTTTGTTAGAAACATACACAAGATTGATACATGAGGCCCCAGATCTTTACAGAAGCAAATGTTATTTTGGACCCTTGATTAACTTGGTGGGGCCAGGTGCGCGTCTTCATCGAATATACTTACAATCTTCCTCAACACACATTTCTCATTACACTACACCCTATTGTAATTGTTGGTATTATTGTCGGTATTATCATTTTTTTCCTTGAAACTGCTGAATAACTCAAAAAGTCACACTGAAAATATAGACCACGAGTACCTACCACACAGACACCCGCCTTGATTCCTCCACCAGGGGCGCTACAGTACACGATTCAATTTGCTAATTTAAAAATGATGGCATTTCCACCCTGTTTGACCTAGAGTGCTGTATCTTTGCATACAACAAAAAAGCCTAAAGAATCCATAAAAACCGCCATCTTGGATATTTCTGTATTTCTGTACAGTCTACTAAATATTTCTACTTTTACAAAGTAAGTCAGATTCACTTGCCCTTTGGCATACAGGTGTCTCATAGATGCCTCCCTAGATTGATTTCGGGAATAAGAGATAAGAGCATTTGTTTGTTGATAACTCACAGGATGGCGCAACGGCAGCCGCCTGAATTCTGAGCATTTTCAACACAAGCTAATGCTAATAAATGCCTTTAAAACTCATCAGATTTACATCAGATTTACTTGCCAGTAAATTTACAGACTCTAGGCCATGTCAAAAGTTAACTGAACTATGACTTCACAAAGTTAGCCCTTTATGTTAACTCTAATGACCATTATTAAAATTACCTTAAAGTCAACTAGTAATCCAATTGACCTGACTGTTGGTGTACAGGTGTCTCATATGTATGGAGGACCAAACCTGCCAAAATTAGAAATAAATGAATAAATAAATGTATCAATAAATATATTTATGCATAAAAATATAATAATAAATGCATTAATCAAATATTATTTCCTGATTTATTTAATTCCTTGATCATTCATTTCTGTTTTTATTTTATTTTTTTATTCATTTCCATTATCATATATTTCTGTATATATTTATTTCTGTATTTACTTATTTAAATATTCTTTTATTTCTGTGTTTATTTATTTCCATATTCTTTTATTTCTGTATTTATTTATTTCCATATTCTTTTATTTCTATATTTCCTTGTCCTTAAGCTAATGAGGGGGCGGGACTAACAGTCAGATGTAGCAATCAAGCCCAGAGCAGCAGATATAATCTGACTGTGAAGACGGTGAGTGCTGTTTTACAGTAGATCCTTGGCACATCCCCATGTTGCCAATCACTATTCCTCACACATGCATCGTTTAAGCGTAGGAAAAACACAATATCATTTTCGTGAAGTGAATAGGCTACGAGAACGTCTTTGCGGGTCTGTCCCACGAGTCCTTGCATTGAAATTGATTCACTTCAGTGCCAGTGTATGGGACCAAACTCATAATTTAAGCGATCGTATTCTACCAAACTCCTTTCGGTTTGGACCTATGCACTGGTGTTGGAATCAAGACGTTATCCCCATCAGATCCCTGCAATGATCTGCAATATTAGACAAAAGTTAGCTACCGCTCACGTGTGCTTCCTCGCTAGTACGGATAAACGCTGCCTTGTGTACAGTAGGCTACTCTTGAGTCAGTCCGCGTGGTATTATAGCCAGCAAGTTAATAATGCAATTATTTATACCTTTTAATCGGGATGGAGGGGTTATATAGATTATTTTGAATGCGTTGCAGTTGAGTTGTTAAGTGTATACACTTAAATCTAACAGAATATTGCACAGTTATGTCATATTTTATACTGCAGGGGGATAATTCTATTCTTATACCTTTTCACTGTTTTTCAAACATGGTCTGTGACCATGCTATCCAGATTTAGTTTACTTTTGATTTGCCACTTTACGTTCAAAGCTTGTCAATTTAAAAGAAAATTGATGGAGTCCATTCAAAAGATTTTTCTATTCAATGCAGGGTACGTCAGTCGGCAAATTCCGGTGTTACGAAGAATTCAGTGACCGTGCAAATTCAGTGTGCCTGTCGAAAGTGTGCATGCACTAATATCTAATATTCCTTTCTGTCAACGGGAGCGTGTGATATCTCGTGTACTTGTTGCTTCTCGCTCCCGACACTGTCTTCCTTCCGAAAAGGGTTCCAGAAAGCGTCTGGTTACCTAAGCTTGTTTGCTCTGCAATATAAGCATTTTTAAAACAACCGCAAAAAAGGGAAGAATATTGTGTTGTTTAACATTATGTGTACGTAGTATTGTTTCAATGACGAATGCCATGTTTGCATTAGCTAGTACAGCCAGTCAAAGTAACTGGTGACCTAACATTGGTTAGCTAATTCAATTTGTTGGACTTCGCTGAATATTAACCAGCTACCCATACGGAAAATAAATGTATTCTAAATATATTATCTGAATACATTTGGTAAATGTATGTTGCAATTGGCCGTTTCAAATATGTTGATAAAAGTGTATGTTGATAAAATGTATTAATATAAACGTAGTTTCAGGGCTCTGTTACAAATCCACAACCTTTAGCCCTCCAGTCAAGCGCTCTACCCATTGCTCCAAACAGAGGTGTGTTTGAATGGAATAGGGTGACTTCAGGTTGAGTGGGACATTTAAGTTCATGGGTAGTGTACTCTGCCAATTTTGCAAGCCAATCAAAACAATTCATATTGTATTGTTGCTGAATATGTGCTGGATATAAAATAAAGGTTTTGATTGGTGTGACATCATCATAGTGGGTATGCTTTTATTTCTCAAATAGCCTGACCATTCAAACCTCCTGTTAAGCATGCTGACAAGTGAAAACATGTTCTACAATGATAAGGATGCCATTCTGTCAGTTATCATGGAAGAATAACACTATTGGTCTTAAAATAAGCTCATTGCGTTAGTGTTTTAAAACACAGTGAAAATTTATGTCGACTGTTTTCAAGATTTATACAAATCAGATTTTTAACACTTAACCTGACAGTGCTAGATAAAGTGGACAGTGGTTTTCAGGTAAACTGGGACACTGTCTAGAAATAGACAGCACAGTAAACATTTGATCAATAATAATGCACAATAAATTATGATTTTGACATGATTTTGTTGAACATAATTATAAATATAATTGTAGTGGTAGGGACCTCATAACACCTAAAATGAAGTACAGAAAAGATGTTTCCCACACAGCAAGGAGAGGGGCAGAGAAAGGAATGAGGAAAATGACAGAACAAACAAAGAAAAGAAAGCATAGAAGTCTACAGGCAGGAAAGGAAGGATACTTAATCTATGGAGTGAGTATTGAATGAGAAGGCCTATGGAGCAGTATCAAGAGCAAGTGGAAACAGGGCAGAATCCTAAGCTTAGATTTTTGGCGAGGTCATGGAACATCCCAAAATCCACACTCTAAAGGCATGCTAAGGGACTGGTGAAAAGCTCTCACCATGCCTCAGGTAGAGGTACCTGGCTCTCACCAGAAGCTGAGGGAGCTGGCTAACCTTATCCAAATCCTTGCACAGAGAGGCTTCCCTATATTCTGTATAAATGTTCTGTAAAAATGTTCAACATATTAGACTGTAACATTTGTTTGAAATCCAATTTATTGTTGACTGGTATGTACACATCTTTTAAAATGCTTATTCCAGCAGGCCTAGTAATGTGTATTTATTAATGAGAAAATAGTGTCCCACTTTACCTACCAATGTGTCCCACTCAACATGAAACTTCCTAGAAAAAAAAGAGGGTGTCAGATGGTGTTTGAATGGATGTAGCGTTCATTCAAAAATGAAGAATCACTTTATTTCACCATAAAGATTTAGCTAAGACCTTATTTAAATTAAATAAAACCAAATTTTATTTTTATTGTCTATGCTGTGATTTACCAAAAAGTGTCCCATTTTACCACAAATGATCCTACGCATGGCATAAGTATATCTTTGTGATTTAGATGAAATGTATTCCAACACCTAAAAGAGATGTCATTAATATGTCGGTAATGATGAACATTTTGAAGGTGTTGGTTGTATATTCAGGTCTGCTTTGAAGTGATAAATTATAACACGTTTTACATTAATATCATTTTGGACTGTGAACATAAATTGTTTCATGCAGTATGCTTAGCATGCACACATCAAGGTGAAATACATGTTTTTATACTTCTGAGCTGGGAATATGGATAAAGTTAAATGTGTGCATACATTTTTTAATACATATCAGAATAAAATATATGGAATAATGTCTTTAAGCCCTGTCCCCCTGTCAATCAAAATACATAGTACCTAAATTTATCAAACTCACACAGTTACTGATTCTCTACCTAACCAGCATATTCAATCGATTTAATTCAATCTGGAGTATATTTTCATTCATTAAAGAGGGGGACACCATCTCCATCAGGCACCGGCGAAATCAGTGCCCCAGTGTCAATCAAATTACACAGTACCTACATTTACCAAAGTCAGAGTTAATTATCTGCTCACTCACAATCATATGTAATAGGTTTAATTCAATGTGGATAATATCTTCAGGCACCGGCAAAATCTGTGTCACCCTGTCAATCAAAATACTGTACATAGTACCTACATTTTCCTGACCTTTCACAGCTATTGACTTTCTACCTTACCAACACATTCAACGGGTTAAATTTAATCTGGAGTATATAATACATTTATTAAAGAGGGGGACACCATTTCGCCAGGCACTATATATTTTGATTGACAGAGGGATACATGTTTCGCCGGTGCCTGGCAGAAATGGTGTCCCCCTCTTTAATGAATGAAGATATCATCCACAATGAAATGAACCCATTCAATACGTTGGTGAGGAAGAGGATAAATAACTCTATGACCTTGGTAAATTTAGGTACTATGTATTTTGATTGACAGGGGGATACAGATTTTGCTGGTGCCTGGCGAAAATGGTTTCCCCCTCTTTAATGAATGAAAATATTATCCAGAATGATTTAAACAAATTGAATGTAAAGTAGAGAATCAATACAGTGAGGGAAAGAAGTATTTGATCCCCTGCTGATTTTGTACGTTTGCCCACTGACAAAGAAAGGATCAGTCTATAATTTTTATGTTAGGTTTATTTGAACAGTGAGAGACAGAATAACAACAAAAAAATCCAGAAAAACGCATCTCAAAAATGTTATAAATTGATTTGCATTTTAATGAGTGAAATAAGAATTCAACCCCTCTGCAAAACATGACTTAGTACTTGGTGGCAAAACTCTTGTTGGCAATCACAGAGGTCAGATGTTTCTTGTAGTTGGCCACCAGGTTTGCACACATCTCAGGAGGGATTTTGTCCCACTCCTCTTTGCAGATCTTCTCCAAGTCATTAAGGTTTCGAGGCTGACGTTTGGCAACTCGAACCTTCAGCTCCCTCAACAGATTTTCTATGGGATTAAGGTCTGGAGACTGGCTAGGCCACTCCAGGACCTTAATGTGCTTCTTCTTGAGCCACTCCTTTGCTCGCCTTGGCCGTGTGTTTTGGGTCATTGTCATGCTGGAATACCCATCCACGACCTATTTTCAATGCCCTGGCTGAGGGAAGGAGGTTCTCACCCAAGATTGGACCGTACATGGCCCCGCCCATCGTCCTTTTGATGCGGTGAAGTTGTCCTGTCCCCTTAGCAGAAAAACACCCCCAAAGCATAATGTTTCCACCCCCATGTTTGACGGTGGGGATGGTGTTCTTAGGGTCATAGGCAGCATTCCTCCTCCTATAAACACGGCGAGTTGAGTTGATGCCAGAGCTCGATTTTGGTCTCATCTGACCACAACACTTTCACCCAGTTCTCGTCTGAATCATTCAAATGTTCCCCCCTTGAGCAGGGGGACCTTGCGGGCGCTTCAGGATTTCAGTCCTTCACAGCATAGTGTGTTACCAATTGTTTTCTTGGTGACTGTGGTCCCAGCTGCCTTGAGATCATTGACAAGATCCTCCCGTGTAGTTCTGGGCTGATTCCTCACCGTTCTCATGATCATTGCAACTCCACGAGGTGAGATCTTGCATGAAGCCCCAGACCGAGGAAGATTGACAGTTCTTTTGTGTTTCTTCCATTTGCGAATAATCGCACCAACTGTTGTCACCATCTCACCAAGCTGCTTGGCGATGGTCTTGTAGCCCATTCCAGCCTTGTGTAGATCTACAATCTTGTCCCTGACATCCTTGGACAGCTCTTTGGTCTTGGCCATGGTGGAGAGTTTGGAATCTGATTGATTTATTGCTTCTGTGGACAGATGTCTTTTATACAGGTAACAAGCTGAGATAAGGAGCACTCCCTTTAAGAGTGTGCTCCTAATCTCAGCTCGTTACCTGTATAAAAGACACCTGGGAGCCAGAAATCTTTCTGATTGAGAGGGGATCAAATACTTATTTCACTCATTAAAATGCAAATCAATTTATAACATTTTTGACATGCGTTTTTCTGGATTTTTTTGTTGTTATTCTGTCTCTCACTGTTCAAATA
>JACXGI010017013.1:0-15353 GCA_016801175.1 Esox masquinongy
CTAATTTTCGGAGATACTGAATTTGGGATTTTCATTAGTTGTCAGTTTTAATCATCACAATTAAATGAAATAAACATTTGAAATATATCAGTCTGTGTGTAATGAATGAATATAATATCCAAGTTTCACTTTTTGAATGGAATTACTGAAATAAATCAACTTTTTGATTATATTCTAATTATATGACCAGCACCTGTATGTATAATATATATGTATAGTATATATGGGGGATGTTAGAATTACCTCCCCTGAATGATCATAAACCATGACTTAGACCTGAGGTATTAAGCTCAAAGGGACAGTGACTTACTGCATTCAACCTAGACCTCGGTCTCTGTCTAGACCTCGGTCTCTGTCTAGACCTCGGTCTCTGTCTAGACCTCAGTCTCTGTCTAGACCTCAGTCTCTGTCCAGACCTCAAGTCTCTGTCCAGACCTCAAGTCTCTGTCTAGACCTCAGTCTCTGTCTAGATCTCAGTCTCTGTCTGGATCTTAGTCTCTGTGTAGATCTCCGTCTAGATCTGTCTTCGTCTAGCTCTCCGTCTCTGTCTGGACCTCTGTCTCTAACCCCTATGGAAATTCTGTATAAATTCATAATGTGTAACCAAAATGCAGAGCTGAAAGATTTAATCAATTTAATAAATAAATTCAAGATGTTACTGCAAATTTCACAACAATCTGCATGGGCGACACAAGCCCATGCAGATTTCAGGAACACATCCCACTGGGGCGTCTAAATTTGTCTAGCACACAGAGTATTTAAGAACAGCACAGGGACCAACCCACACCACGTGTATTGACATGTACAGTGGATATAAAAAGTCTACACACCCCTGTTAAAATGCCATGTTCTTGTGATGTAAAAGAATGAAACAAATATAAATCATGTCAGAACTTTTTCCACCTTTAATGTGACCTATAACGTGAACAATTCAATTGAAAAACAAATTGAAATCTTTGAGGGGGAAAAATAAAAAACTCACAATAACCTGGTTGCATAAGTGTGCACACCCTTAAACTAATACTTTGTTGAAGCACCTTTTGATTTTATTACAGCACTCAGTCTTTTTGGGTAGGAGTCTATTAGCATGGCACATCTTGATGTGGCAATATTTGCCCACTCCTCTTTGCAAAAGCGCTCCAAATCTGTCAGATTGCGAGGACATCTCCTGTGCACAGCCCTCTTCAGATCACCCTACAGATGTTCAATTGGATTCAGGTCTGGGCTCTGGCTGGGCCATTCCAAAACGTTAATCTTATTCTGGTGAAGCCATGCTTTTGTGTATTTGGATGTGTGCTTTGGGTCGTTGTCATGCTGAAAGGTGAACTTCCTCTTCCTCTTCAGCTTTCTAATGGACACCTGAAGGTTTTGTGCCAAAATTGCCTGGTATTTGGAACTGTTCATAATTCCTTCCACCCTGGCTAAGGCCCTGGTTCCAGCTGAAGAAAAACAGCCCCAAAGCATGATGCTGCCACCACCATGCTTCACTGTAGATTTGTTCTTTAGGTGATGTGCAGTGTTGTTTTTGCGCCAAACATACCTTTTGGAATTATGGCTATAAAGTTCAACTTGGTTTCATCAGACCATAACACATTTTCCCACATGCTTTTGGGGGACTTGATGTTTGTTTTTGCAAACTTCAGCCGGGCTTGGATAATTTTCTTTGTTAGAAAAGGCTTCCGTCATGCCACCCTACCCCATAGCCCATTCATATGAAGAATACAGGAGATTGTTTTCACATGTAGCCATATTTTCTCCACTTGATGATGACTGTTTTCACTGTGTTCCATGGTTTATCTAATGCTTTGGGAATTCTTTTGTACCCTTCTCCTGACTGATATCTTTCTATATAGACTTTTTATATCCACTTTATATACTAGTGCATCAAAAAAGGCCTGTAAAGCAGTACAATCATAAGTGGGAGTGGTGATCACAATGTATCTTCTAGAAAAACTCCAAAACTGGGCCTGTAATAGACCATCACACAGGCTATTTTCTAACAAGTCCTCTCCTGTGTTGAAGGACAAATATTTGCTGTTGGTCCAATTTGACTATTAGGGAACAACTTGTATGGCTAGGAGGGAAAACCAAGCAAGACAGTCAACAAATACACAATCAATTGAGAAACCAAGTAACTAAACTAAATGGCAAAGAAAAATAAATTATACTACGGAACTAAGGTCACTTACAAAAAATAATTCTAAAAAACTATAGAATTCCTTAAATGAAACATTAGGTTACTTTGGTTACTTCTGTCGGCGAAATTAGCAAACTTTGGCATGATATGGCAACAACAAACCTTGAGCCAAACTTGGTTGGCAAATTGCAAGTGACACAGAACAGAGTAGTGTTTTAAAAAAATAAATTAAAAAAATACCAAAAGTTTGTCAAGTTCACAGACGACACCACAGTGGTAGGCCTGATTACTGACAATGACGAGTCAGCCTACAGGGAAGAGGTCAAGTGCCTGGAGGCATGGTGCGCTGATAACAATCTGGCCCTCAATGCAAAGAAAACCAAGGAGCTCATTGTGGATTACTGAAAGTCTAAAAGCTACAGCAATGCCCCAGTCATCATCTATGGTACTGAGGTGGAGCGTGTCCAGCTTCAAATTCCTGGGTGTCCACATCTCCGAGGACCTCTCCTGGACCCTCAACACCTCAGCCTTGGTCAAAAAGGCGCAGCAGTGCCTGTACTTTTCGAGGAGGCTGAAGGCCCGCCTGTGTTCCCGAATCCTTGTGAACTTTTACCGCTGCACAATCGGGAGCATTCTGACAAACTGCGCCACAGTGTGGTTTAGCGGTTGCTCCGTAGCTGACCAGAAGGCCCTGCAACGGGTGGTGAAAACCATCCAGTACATCACTGGTGCCCAGCTTCCGTTGAACTCTACACGGGACGGACAGCCTACGGATCCTGGGGTGTTATAATGCTCTATAAGCACCAGATCTACCACTCCAGTCTGCCATCGTAGACCTCCAGCGCAAGCGGTGTATGCGTAGGGCACGCGGGATCATCAGAGACCCTTCACACACATGCCACCAACTGTTTGCCCTCCTACCATCAGGCAGGCGGTACAGGTCTCTTCAGTCCCACACCAGCAGGCGCAGGAACAGTTTCTTCTCATCCACTGCAACCCTGCTGAACTCTATGACCCAGAGAACTCTGTGATCTGTGACCCATCACTTACCACACCCCCCCCACCTTTCAGGACCTTGTTGCACTACTCCCTTGTACTACTCTGACACTGCCTTGCAAGCCTGATAGTGGAAGTTTCTCAGTTGTTGTAGGTACATGTCTACCTCAGGAACCTCACCGTTGCTATCCCTGCATTTCAGTGGCACATGCACCTTGTACATTCAATTTGCCTCTTTGCACATTTAGAATTGCCATTTTGCTTGCATTTTCATTTTTTAACAGTTGTTATACACAAGTCTACCTCGGGGACCTTAGTGCTGCTATCTCTGCATCATGGTTGCTCATGCTACCCTACTACAGTACTCCTTTATTTGCCTCGTTTGCATATCTAAAATGCCATTTAGAAACTGCCATTTGTTCCCGAACAACTTCTATCCCATTTGTAACATACACTTAACCTAATACTTCTAAACTTTCTGCCCTCCTCTATTTGCCTTAATTGCACATTTAGTATTGCCATTTGCACTGCATTTGCCTTCATTGCACATCTGCACATCCCACTTCTAATATACATATACTTTAAATACTTGTAAATTTTCTGCCCTATATTTGCACTTCTGGTTAGAATCTAACTGCATTTCGTTGTACTGTACTTGTACTGTTCAATGACAATAAAGTTGAATCTAATCTAAGCTAATATAATCTAGCGTGTTTTAGTTTTGAAACTTTAGTTTTTCTATAAGGCATATTGGGATCACTGCTGGGAACAGACGCATGTATAACATGCCTTGAACAAACGCAAAGAGTTCAAACGGTTAACACACGCAGCTCGGACATCCAGAACACACCCATGTCCAGAACGGAGGCTGAGAGATACAGTAATCAACAGAGCCATCAACACACGGGTCTCTACGCAACACCTACAACAAATCCAGGTTTAAAAAACACCTAGTAGCACAATGGGGGCTGCGAACAAACACACAGCTGCTACTGTATTTCTATTGTATTTCAGTTGCATTCTATTGTATTTGTATTGAATATGTTTTATTGTGTATTTATATTTGGACCTCAGGAAGTGTCGCCATTGTTTGGCTGCATGTTAAAAATATTTATGTAAAGAATGGTCAGGAGTTATTCATTATCAGATGATGGCTCAGATGACAGGTCTAAAACATCATCCTGTTCTACGTTGTGTTTTATCTATTCTGCTTCCATTCTCTTCCTGGTCTGTCTATTCTTCTCCCATTCCCTTCCTGATCTGTCTATTCTTCTCCCATTCCCTTCCTGATCTGTCTATTCTTCTCCCATTCTTTTCCTGGTCTGTCAGTCTTTTCCCATTCTCCTTCTGATCTGTCTCCTTTCATAGGTCTATCTTGTTTGTTGCTTTGTGTATTTTCTGGTAGAGCTTTTAATGATTTGAAAAGCAATCTAACAGATAAAATGTATTGTGATTTTTCATTCTCCCCCTCCCACCCGTTCTCTCATTCCCCCCTCTTTCCTTCTATCTGTTGTTTCACTGCTTCTCCTCAGGCTACAAAGACAAGAGGAGGTTAAAAAGCAGCACTGACAGAAGAGAAAATGAAGCAGAAAAAAACAGAAGACTGCAGACAAACAATGTCAAACACACAGAATACTGAATAATAATAAACATGCTTTTATCTTCAACACACAGACTGTGTGCGTGTGTGCGTGTGTGCGTGTGTGCGTGTGTGCGTGTGTGCGCGTGTGTGCGTGCGTGCGTGCGCGCGCACGTGCGCACACACGCATAACTGGACCTACAACAGATATGTGCACCCCGATTTTCTCTGCGACTGTCATGTTTGATAGAATCAGGCCAGGTATCAGTGTTTGTGTTTAGATCAAATACTCTGTCCAGTGTTGCCAGAATAATGAGACTTTGGTCATTCTAACCTATCCCACAATGCAGTGCTTTGATATCAGGTCACTACTATCAGAGGAGCCACACAGTGCTTTGATATCAGGCCGCGGTCAGAGGAGGGACACACACACACACACCTTGGGAAGTAGACAGCGAGCTTATAAAGATCATGGCCTCCAGAGAGTGTGCGTTTATATCTGCGTGCGTGCGTGCGTGCGTGTGTCGCTTTGGTGTCTCTGAATAAGCAATGTGTGTGCACTGATAAATATTCTCATGAATATACAATGAATATGAGTATGACTCCTCTCTCCACGGGCTGCTTGTATTACTAAACAGGCATTCATTGTTCTCTACCTCTCTCCCCTGGTCTCTCTTTCTCCCCCCATCCCTCAAACCGACCCCTCCATCTTAGTAATATTTCTAAACATATGCTCTTCTCTCACAGAGTGGACTTGAATACTAACTAGACAGTGACACGGTCTGTATAGCCCCTGGCCGCTGCTACAGCAGTCTGGTCTCTGGTACGTAGGTCTGCCAAGCAGGTGTGACGTAGCAACTGACAAGCAGGACAGAGACAGGAGCTAGCTGTGGGCCCGCAAAGATGGAGCCACGCTAAGCAACGTCTGACGGTTCCCTGCCGACCGTGCCTGTTGTGCGCGCCTGCAGCGCCTCCACCTGGCCGACCCCTGAGTCCTGACGTGGGTCAATGTACCGCGGATTGCGCCTCCATCCCACGGATGAAACCAGACCACAGTGCATCAGTCTACTTGGCCCACGTCACTGCCTGACACACGGGTGCCCAACCAGAGCCGGCTAACGGTTTCACTGGTGGGACCGTGAGATTCAAGGGCCGTTACGAGCTGTTACCGGGGGAGTGGGGGGGGGGGTCAGGAGGAGGTGGAGAGAGACGGTAAAGGACAGTAGAGGAGAAAAGGAAAAGCACTGATGAAAGGGGTGCGAGAGGACACAAGTGATGAAAGAAGCACTTAAATCCAGGGGCGACAAGAGGAGAGGAAAGGGTGAGAGGATCAAACAGGGTTGCCATGGCAACAAATGAAAGCTTACGGCAGAACAAGAGAATGTGCTGCGGCAGGAGAGAAGGAGGAAGGAGGACGGGAGGGATGAATGAGGAGAGAGTGACTAAAGGGAGGAGGGGTTATAATGAGAAAGAAAATGACCCTTTCCACACTTACCCTTGAGGAGCAAAATCACACACACACATCCCGCATGCAAGAACACTATCTCGTGCCATCGAGTGTGACAGACACAACACAGAGACTGTGACAGAACAGAGACCCTACAGAACTGATCCCAGTGACCAGGAAGACAGAGACTGTGACAGAACAGAGACACTACAGAACTGATCCCACTGACCAGGAAGACAGAGACTCTTGATCCCATTGACCAGGAAGAGACTCTGACAGAACAGAGACACTACAGAATTGATCCCACTGACCAGGAAGAGACTCTGACAGAACAGAGACACTACAGAACTGATCCCACTGACCAGGAAGACAGAGACTCTGACAGAACAGAGACACTACAGAACTGATCCCACTGACCAGGAAGACAGAGACTTTGACAGAACAGAGACACTACAGAACTGATCCCACTGACAGAAAGAGACTGTGACAGAACAGAGACACTACAGAACTGATCCCACAGACCAGGAAGAGAGAGACTGTGACAGAACAGAGACACTACAGAACTGATCCCACTGACCAGGAAGAGAGAGACTCTGACACAACAGAGACACTACAGAACTGATCCCAGTGACCAGGAAGAGAGAGACTGACAGAACAGAGACACTACAGAACTGATCCCACTGACCAGGAAGACAGAGACTGTGACAGAACAGAGACACTACAGAACTGATCCCACTGACCAGGAAGACAGAGACTGTGACAGAACAGAGACACTACAGAACTGATCCCACTGACCAAGAAGAGAGAGACTCTGACACAACAGAGACACTACAGAACTGATCCCAGTGACCAGGAAGAGAGAGAAACAAGAGAAAGATGGGGAGAGAGATGTGCTGCACTTGTCCTTGCAATACCCTCTTACTGCAGTCTACCTGCCTACACACACACACACACACCCCTGGGAACATGCCAGCACACACACACACATGCCTCATCCACCTACTCCCCTTCCTTCCCCTACCCCCACCACTACAGACCTCCACCACTACAGACTCCCACCACCACAGACCTCCACCACTACAGACCTCTACCACTACAGACCCCCACCACTACAGATACCCCAGTGGGAGGTATTTTCCAAAACAATACTAACAATTGATTGAGTAGACTAATCAAATATAGTATGACTGAATAACAAATTTCAATCAAACCCAATCCAATTATACAGTTATCTGGGGTAGATTAGATACATTCATTCACTCAAATTAGTGCAACAACCCGCCCCCCCCCCCACACACACACACACCCACACGCACAAACACAAGCAATCTTTTGCCTGTAGATGACAGAAATTACCTGCCTTATAGTCAGCGTCTTATAGTTTTCTGCTGCAGTTAAGTGGTAGTCGTATTCCTTTTCCTCAGATATACAAATCTCTCTCTCTCACACGTTCTCTTTCTCACACGCGCACACAGTCTCACACACTCTCTCTCTCTCTCTGCAGTGTTTGTCGTGCTCTCTCCGAGCAGTGCGGTCCCACCCCCACTCACACCAAGGTAAAACCTGGAGACTGGATTCCCTCATGAAAACCTGGAGACTGGATTCCCTCATGAAACCTGGAGACTGGATTCCCTCATAAAAACCTGGAGACTGGATTCCCTCATTAAAACCTGGAGACTGGATTCCCTCATTAAAACCTGGAGACTGGATTCCCTCATTAAAACCTGGAGACTGGATTCCCTCATTAAAACCTGGAGACTGGATTCCCTCATTAAAACCTGGAGACTGGATTCCCTCATTAAAACCTGGAGACTGGATTCCCTCATGAAAACCTGAAGACTGGATTCCCTCATGAAAACCTGGAGACTGGATCTCCATATTAAAACCTGGAGACTGGATTCCCATTTAAAAACCAGGAGACTGGAGTACTGTACTGTACTCCAGGAGAGATGGATGAAGAACCCATTGTGTACTAGCCACAAACTGAGGAGAGGGAGGCTTTGAGACAGGCAGCAACTCATAGACAAACAAAGAATTATGATCACATCAGCACGTACACACAAGTTACATTCTTCCCTTCACAAGCTGCTTTTTGTCTACTTCAACTCACACACAGGCATCCAAACCGCAGCCCTGACAAACACACTGCGATCCAATTAAAACTAATTTCCCAGTCATCACATATTCCGGTGACAGTAAAGACCGGCAGACTCTGAATAGGCTAAACTCGAAAGTACATCAGGAAGAGGCACACAAATTCTCTGCCACCCGAGGTAACTTGAGCTAGTAATGAAACCAGACTTAAAAAAACAGATAAAACAACAGCGTGCTGTTCAAAGGGGACTGTGTGGAGACAGACAATATTATTATGCATTTTGGGTTTCGTTATTGTAAATTATTATGTATGGCATATTATTACGTATTGTGAGGTGTTGTGATTGGACCACAGAGTAGTTGCTGAATATTACACTGGAATGCCTTTGTGACTTGACTAGACTGAATATGTAGATGTGTGTTCCGGAATCTGCATTTGCTCTTCAATATTTATAGTGTTTGCCTGTGTCACAGCCTTCTCATTTAGTTCCAGCAACAGTGACGGATTGTCTGCCCCTCTCCCCTTCTCTCTCGATGTTCATGTTTTACTAAATGGGGCCTGGAGAAAACTAGTTATAACCAACAAAAAAGTGCATTTCCCATTCATTAGGGATAGTAAAAGCAGGAGTTTTGTACCAGACGATATTACCCAAGGAAACACTGCTCTCTCTCCATCTGACCTTGTTCTCCCATCCAGTCCGAGAGCATATGGTGGTAGCAGAACAGGCTTACATATCTCTCTCCGAAGTAGACATTTTCCCTTGTCTCTCTTGCTCATCTGTCTTTGACCCCTTTAAAATGTAATTCTGACAGTGTCACCTGACCGTTCAAGCTTGACATTGTTCTCACTCGCTGTCCACCAGGCGCCCTCGGAGACCTCGATGAGCCTCAATGAACTAACTTTCTCTCGGTGGCTCAGGATTCATGTCACCGGACGACTTCAATCTCCCATTTTTGATCTCGCCCTTTACCAGACCATCCCATTCTCTTTGTTCTGCTAACCTGTTAGCTGGTCTGTAGGCCATCTCCCCCTCAGCCCAGTCAAGTCTTCTCCTTCCTGGCAACCCAATGGTAGGACCAGCTTCTCCTTTGAGCTATGACAGCAAAGCCTCGGCTCATTTTACAGGTAAAGTATTTGTTGTCTTTTGATTTTATCTAACAAAAACACCACTTGGCGTGGCTCCAGACAAAGCACTGTCTCCACATTTGATAACGCCAACGGAGGCTTGTCCGTTCCATCCAATCTACCTGGAGCCAGCCAATTCATGTTACAATGGATAAGCTAGTAGGCCACAGCGCTAATTAGAATGGTCCTAAAAATGAGCTACCTCGCTACCGTAGAAACACTATTTTAGCGAAGCGGTAAGCATCTCGTTCTGACCAGAGTCATCGTTGTATCAGGACAGCTCAGCATAGTGATGGGTGTTTCACTACATCCTAGTGATTGGTGTTTCTCTACAACGTAGTGATTGGTGTTTCGCTATATCCCAATGATTGGTGTTTCGCTACAACGTAGTGATTGGTGTTTTGCTATATCCTAGTGATTGGTGTTTCACTACAACGTAGTAATTGGTGTTTTGCTATATTGTAGTGATTGGTTATTTGCTACAACGTAGTGATTGGTGTTTTGCTACAACGTAGTGATTGGTGTTTCGCTATATCCTAGTGATTGGTGTTTCGCTACAACAAAGTGATTGGTGTTTCGCTACTGCGTAGTGATTGGTGTTTCGCTAGGATGTAGTGATTGATGTTTCGCAATATCCTAGTGATTGGTGTTTCGCTATATCCTAGTGATTGGTGTTTTGCTACAGTGTAGTGATTGGTGTTTCGCTAAATCCTAGTGATTGGTGTTTCGCTACAGCGTAGTGATTGGTGTTTCGTTATATCCTAGTGATTGGTGTTTCGCTACAGCGTAGTGATTGGTGTTTCGCTAAAACGTAATGATTGGTGTTTCGCCACAGTGTAGTGATTGGTGTTTCGGTGCAAAACACATGATTAAGAGGGCATGTTGGTAGACTAAGCTAATTAAGCCATCGCAATTTTCTTATTTTGACTAATTAATGTCAATAGTTTAATGGATTTCTCCACTGGACCTTCAGCTGATTGGGTGGAAGTGTCTGGGAATGAGACTAACCAGATGCAGATTCTGGAATGAGTAGCCGTGTAACAGCATAGATATGGTGACTTTGTCCTTTATTGTGTCCTTTAGATACGATAGAACTGCGGTGCTGGGCAGGATTCTGTTGGTGAGTGTGTGTGTGTGTAACTGGAATAGGGCCAGTATTCCCTGTGGTATTAGACTGCTGTACAGTATGCCGATCAATGGTTCTTTCTGGGAAGTGCATTCAGTCATTCCTCCTGCCCTGCCGGCTGCAGCCATTGAAGCAGAAGTGAGTCGTTAAACCAGGAGTCACAGAATACCACACCCATTGATCAGGAATAAACAGGAAGTTACCTGGGAGGGCACCAGACTCTGTAGGTTGCAGATAGAAAATTACTGTATAGAGCTGAACCGATTTCTTGTTCTTTCTACATGCTATGTTTGTATCTGAAAAATCAGTACGGTTAAAACGTATGACAACAGATTGTGAACATGTACCAATAAAACGTGCACTTGTGTGCAAAATCAATTTGCCAATATCTGTTCTCCATAACCGACCTAGACCTAGAGAAATACTAGAGGAAATACTGTCTTCAAGCTCCCTCTGGTGGGCATACAGAATAATAAACTGTACACTTCTCTTAGTGGTTTTTGTATGATGAAACTGAAAGGTCCTCTCCAAATTGCAGAGCTGCAGTGATCTGTCACAATGAGAGATTGGGGTTAACAGCCTTGCTCAGGGACAGAAAGACAGATTTTCCATCTTGGGGCTTCAATCTAGCAACGTTTCAGTTACAAGTCAGATGGTCTGACCATTGACCGCCTGACAACGACTGGTCTCTGCCAAGGAGTTCCTCTATTCAATCTGAACCTAATATTGCAGGCATTCAAAGAAACAAAATCCTTCACTTTTTCCAAAATCAGAGAAGATGATTTGAGGAGTCGAGCAAAGCCAATTACGATTTTCCCCCGTTATGCTTGGCAAGGTCTTATATTTCATTCGTAACCATGTGAGAGGAGGGAATACACAGTTTATTTATTCAAATAAGATAAAACGTAAATAAACCAGACATATTAATTATATTAATATCGTCAGATAAAAGAGGCTTTTATCCAAAGGGATACATATACATCCCATGTATGTAGATGCTTAACCCCAACAAGGCTGCCATATCTATTCACACCCAGCTCCTCCTATTCAGAGGAAGATCAGGCTTATTGCCTATGGAGTCAATAAGAAATTACAAATGAGTCTGAATGAACGTGATTTACCAGTTGGAATGTGGGTATTTCCTGGCTAGAAACATTCACCTGCTGACAACGTAGACTGGCTGAAGGACGACAAACTGCTTCAACCCTCAATGAAAAGTTCAGCTTTCGTGCTTGTAAACCAAATGGTAGAGTTTAAAAACATGTTGATGGATTGCTTTCTATAAATACATTGTTGTTTGTAAAATCTAAAAGTGAATAATACTGTTACCAAGATAAAAAAATTAAGTTGTCTACAGGCAAAGAAAACTGAACCACAGACTACAGTTTCTCTTTAAAACAGCCAATACAAACTTGTTAACGGCTAAAAAAATCAATGGCAGTAATCAGGGAACATCACAGACTTGGTTTGTTAAGTTGTGTACTGCCATTGTTCCAGTAAAACTCCTTGTATGCTAGTTGTATCTCTCATTAGAGTTGATTTCGGATTATGAGGGACTCCCTTAATTTCTGCCGCTACAAAAGGGCTCTACCCAGCCACAAACTCTTTGAAAACCACTGGAATACATAGAGCAGGAGATATAAGAGGTAGGTGCCGAAGGAGGGGCCTAGTGATGTCACTTTACTGAAGCGAAAGTAGGCTAAACAAACTGGCATCTGCTCCTCACAAGGCCACACATACTACAACTAAACCAGCGGAAAGACACCAGCACACTGAGGTATGAGATAGCTTAGAATTTTAGTACTACAATAAGCTCATGGACGCCTGTTTTTCTTTACTAAAGCCGTGTTATTCTATTGATTAAAATCCTGTTATAATTTCTAGACAAGCATATGAAGGTGCTAACTACATGGTTAGCTTTTATGTGAACCAAGTGACAAATCCACATCCATACACACTGTGCTAAAAGCTGACTTATTCAGCAAGGCCTTTAAACAAGTCTTGGACACATCCCAAAACAGCTTGGAGAAGAAGTAGCACAGGAGGTAATTTGGCTGCAGACTAAATTATGGTTTAGTCACGGTTTCCAGGTTTATACTCCGCATTCAGGGGGACTGATGATAAATAACTTATTATTTCCTGCAAATTCTCCAGCTAAGGGGTGTAAGATTTAGAAAAATCCCAACATGGGCAGGTAGCTGGCCATGCCTGTCTATTGTAAACTAACTAGCTGTGTGCAGCTCAGGGTGGAACTGGGTGTGTAGTGATCAGACAAGGTACCTCGCTACTTCAGACAACAATGCCACAGAAGGGTGTCCATGAATGTTCAAACTGTTACTGTGTTCCAGATATGGCGTCAACCAGCAGTCTCCTGCCTGAAGAGCAGTTCCAGTGCTCCATCTGTCTGGATGAGTTCTCTGAACCGGTCTCCATCTCGTGCGGACACAACTTCTGCAAAGCCTGCATCGGCCAACACTGGGACACCACGGACCTCTGCCAGTGTCCAGTGTGCAGGGAGACTTTTGACGTCAGACCAAAGCTTCGCACAAATACTTTCATTTCTGAGATGGCTGCTCACTTCAGGAAGTCAGCTCAAGGGAAAGAGAAACGCAGTCCGGAACATCTTTCTACAGAACCTCTAGAAGTGGCATGTGATGTCTGCACCGGAACCAGGCTGACAGCCTTGAAATCCTGCCTGGAGTGTTTGACGTCCTTCTGTGAGACTCACCTGCAACCCCATCTCAGAGTCACTGGTCTGAAGAGACACAAGCTCATTGACCCTGTTGGGAACCTGGAAGACAGGATGTGTAAGAAGCACGACCGACTGCTGGAGCTGTTCTGTCGGACCGACGAGACGTGCGTGTGTCACTTCTGCGCTGAGACAGACCACAAGGCTCACCGCACCGTCCCCGTGGAGGAAGAGTGTGGACAGAGGAAGGCTGAGCTGGGGAGGAAGGAGGCAGAGGTGCGGCGGATGATCCGGGAGCGACGGCAGAAGGTCCAGGAGATCAGACAGTCAGTAGAGCTCGGCAAGAAAGAAACAGGGAGCGAGATCGCACACAGCATACAGGTCTTCACTGCACTGGTGCGCTCTGTTGAAAGAAGTAGGGCCGAGTTCGTCAAGGTGATTGAAGAGAAGCAGAAAGCGGCCCAGTGGAGGGCTGAAGGGCTCATTGCTGAGCTAGAGCAGGAAATCACTGAGCTAGAGAGGAGACTTACTGCGCTGGAACAGCTCTCACACACGAAGGATCAGCTAACCCTCCTCCTGGACTCCACAAACCTCTGTAACCTACCTCCCAACAAGGACTGGTCTAAGGTCAGTGTTCACACAGATGTGTGTGTGGGCAACATCACAAGTTCTCTGTTTCAGCTAGAGGAGACGTCAAGAGAATTCTGTGAACTTGAGAAGAAATTCAATAGAACGCTGGAGGAGCTGTGCGCTGCTGAGCTGAAGAGGATGCGTCAGTATTCAGTGGATGTGACGCTGGACTCCGACACAGCATTTCAGTTCCTCGTCCTTTCTCAGGACAGGAAAAACGTCAGGTGCTCAGACACAAGACAAAAATACCCTGAAAGTAAAAAAAGATTCGTCAACAGTTTCTCTGTCCTGGGAAAGAAGGGCTTCTCCTCAGGGAGATTCTACTATGAGGTGCAGGTGAAGGGGAAGACTATGTGGTGGCTAGGAGTGGCCAGTGAGTCCATCGACAGGAAGGGGAATTTAAGAGAAAGCTCTGATGGGCTCTGGACTGTGTGGCTGAACGGCAAGAACGGGTATGGAGCCCGTATGTACTACCCAGTCCCTCTCGCTCTTAGAAAGAAGCCCCAGACGGTGGGGGTCTTTGTGGATTATGACAAGGGTCAGGTTTCCTTTTATGACGTGGAGGCCAGGTTTCACATTTACTCCTTCAACGGATGCGTCTTCACCGAGAAGCTCTACCCATACTTTAACCCGTATCTCAGCTGTGGCGGTGAAAACTCAGCCCCGCTGGTCATCTGCCAGTCACCACCATAGACTAAATGTCGGTACTTATGCCGTGTTCATAGAAAAGTGGGAAGTCATGAATACCATTTGGGTGCATTCATACAGTTTGTACTTTAGAGAAAAGCCTTTTGGCTAATGGAATATTGGCAACCATATTGTCAATCATAAACAAAAAGCACAGCTGACATTCTCATAAATTGGTGTTAAACGTGGACCGTTTTGAATAAACAAAGTTCTGTCATTGCGTTTAACTACAGAATGCGTTGCTTTAGAGGTAATTTCTCACTAGGAATTACCAGTTCAATGGGCACTCAAGTGGATTATACTGAATTGTATCTATATACAGTTAATACTGCATTCCCACTAGTTGATGAACCATGGTGAGAGTCAAACACATAGCCCAGCAGTTGATCCATTTGGAACGCTGTGTATCATGAGTGTTGGGTGTGCATCTCATCGACAACCTTTTTGAAAAAGTTCTCCCCACCAGAATCAGTAGAAAGCAAAGCTTGTTCTGATTGTTGTGTCGCCATGTTACACAGGACGACACTGCACATCGACCCGAGTCTATGTTGACAAGAACACGCTGACTCTGTATATATTATATATGCATTATCATTTTCTGTTCAACATATGTTGTTGTTATCTGAAACCCTTTTTGGAAATAAATCCAGATTGTGGAATGAATAATTCTGTCCCAGTAAGTAGAGATACGGTGACGTTGCCCTCTGTTGTGTCCTTCAGTACTTCAGACAGTGGTTGTGTATGTGTGTGGGCATCGGTTTGTGAGTAACTGTGTGTGTGTGTGTGTGTGTGTGTGTGTGTGTGTGTGTGTGTGTGTGTGTGTGTGTGTGTGTGTGTGTGTG
>JACXGI010017014.1:0-15073 GCA_016801175.1 Esox masquinongy
ATATCAAACACACACACACACACACACACACACACACACACACACACACACACACACACACACACACACACACACACACACACACACACACACACACACACACACACACACAACTAGTCAAATAGAAATTTGTGGCACACAAAAAATGCCCTTCTTGTTCTGGAAACTTCTTGTGTCTGTTCTTATTTTAAATCCTAACTTCAACCCCAGTGCTCAATTTGAGCCGGATGCTTCCACAACAGGATTCGGCACCTCAGATTTTGCTCAGTTTATTACCGCACATATTTTCCACGGATCTGGAATCTGTCGCGCATTATTTGTCTTTTTCATCAGTGTGCGCTTTGCACTGTGGACATTCTACTAAAAGCGATCAGATTTCACGAAGTTGTCTATTCCTGCAGCCTTAGCCTCAGACTGACAAGATTGTGAACGTTTTAATTTTTTATGGCCCGGAATTTGCGTAATGATGTGCTTCATTCGCGTCGATTTGCTCGCTTCGCTTTAGTCAAGCTGACGGAGCTATGCTTTCCAGTACCTCTATGTTCACCGGGTACATCTCTCTCGTTCCCCATGTTTTACGGGACCTCCCGATTTACAAATGAAGCACTAAACAAAAATGAAGCACATTGGGTGAGGATGGACTACAATCCATTTTAGAAATGCACCATTTTAAAAAAACTAAAAGCTGTGGATTTCAGTCCATCCTCCCCCGATTCAGAATATGCACTTTTCATAGTCATTGGCACACATTTTTTCTAGGATCTATTGAATTTTCTATTTTTTTGAATTTTGAAATGTAAAATCAAAATATGTAGGTTACGTTTTATATTATTAAAAATGTTTATAGGATTTAAGCCAGAAATTGGGCAATAAAACATAATTCTGAAAAAACAAAAGGTGTGGATTTTAGTCCATCATATCTCGATCCAAAATCTGTAATTTTCATAGTCATGGACTCAGGGCTGGCCTTAGCCTTTTGGGGACTCTAGGCAAATTTGATTTCGAGGGGGCCCCCTCTTCCCTACTGGTCCGGGGCTCACTAGCGGACTGGGACCCAGAGGTGGACATAGCATGGACATAGCTATTAAAAAAGAGAAAACGAATATCCACTGAATGTCCACTATAAAACTAACTTTACCTCGCTGATTTGATGCAAGCAAAACTATTTGAAACAGACAAACTACGCCATCAAGTAGACTAACATTACATTGGCAGCCATTTTCTTACCTTGAGCCAATAGCAACTGAATTCCTCTATAATGTCCCATATCTTCTAAAACCTGTAGAAGGTCCCCAAGCGTTTTATTCTGCTGCGCCCAAGCCCAGAGAAGTTCGCGTGTAGGGCTCTTGCCGGTTGCCTCAATCCTCTCACTGCGTCGCACCTCCGTCCAACTGGTCATAATTCGTGCAGCTGAAATATACATACATTAAGAAAATAAACATTTATTACAAGTTAAAGTAACAAGGTTAGCTAACTGTTAATGGTGATATAGTATAAGTCAACGAGCGGTCTCTGATAAACGTATTAATACCAACCGCACCTTAACACCGCCGATAAACTGCACACAGCACAGAACGAAAGATTACTCCAGAATTCACTCACCAAGCCCACGCCACCCAAGGTTGTCAACGCCGCTGTCAATAATATCACAAAACGTTTCCATCAGACCAGGGGGAACATCGTACAGGAACGTAGAGTAGTCCATCTCATCTGATAGCTTAACGGTTTTGTTGAACAATGTGGGTTGACTGCGTTTACTAGACTGCGGTCGAATGTGGCGAGATTCAGGAAACCGGTCAGTTCTACTCCCCGAGGCATATTTAGCGGTGACAGTGCGGAAATACCGTAATGGAATAATTTATAGGGTTATGAGTAGCGCTTTGAGTACGCCATATATTGCATAACACGGGGTTAGGTGTTGAGTCTAGACATATTATTTGTTACCTCCAACTTTACTTGATTTATGACTTTATTATGGTCCATTGGCACCAGATTAAAACACTAGATAATTTTCGTGGAGTCCACATAAAAAACAAGCAGGTCACCGAAGTCAAGAGTTTAACACAAACTTGTCCACTGGATGGCGACATCTTACCGGGGAAAACATGGTAACGCTGAGAGCAGACCCTCTCCTCTCCCTCCTGTCCTTTCCTCCTCTTCCTACTCCCTTTTCTTCTGTTTGATATTTGTACTCTTCTAATGACTCTAATGCGACTGTCCTGCTGCTTGATGCTCAGTTGCTAGTTTTGCGCGCGTTTTGATAGTCCTTGTTAACATGTTGGAGATATTTGTAATTGCACTGAGTGTCCACTACCTTAGCGTAAGTCTTGGTTGACATGGCTGTATAATTTATTTAATAGATTATAAAATAACTGTATCAGCATCCCACGCTACACGGATGCTTCTTGTTCATTTGTTCTGTGAATAACAGTAATTTGAAGTTGCTGACAGGTGGTACAAACGTCCTACGCATCTGTCAAACGGCAGTCGAGGAAGACTTGACGAATTGCTTCTGAAAACTTTCAGTGTCAGAAATACACATTTTCATTCACTCTGGCGAAAGGAAGATGTCAACAAGTTTTGTTCAGTAAATGGTACCAGTCAATCAAAGGTGTATCTTATATATAAATCACCTATATATTGAAGTGGTTTAGTTCTGATTCTAAGTTGTAGATGCCATTTCCAAATCAGTGAGACCACACACTCTAGTGAGAAACTTGTTTTCCAGTTCTACCTGAGTGCCTTTCAGCTAAATTACTAAAATGTAATTTAAAATGTACACTGTCCATAAAGGGTTAAACAATGATTAATTAACCCTTCAGTAAAAGGTTACACCAGTTCATTGCTTTGGAAACCCATGACTGGCTGTGTGCAAAGCACTGGGGCCTTTTCTCTTTTGGGCAAAACTCAGTTCTTTACCATCGCTTCTCTGTGACCTTTATGTTTGAAACAAACACTATTTCGTTCACTCTGGTGGGAAAGGAATAAATCATGAAGCTAAGTTCATTTAATGGAACTGATGAATCGTGAAGAAGGAATATAAGTTAAAGTTTCCCCCATGTCCCTGCTTCAGTAAAAAAAACAGACTGAAGGAATGCAACCACTCTAAAATTCATAGAGAAAACTATGGATGCCAGGGGTGACCCTATACAATATTGAACCATGTTTTAAGTCAGTATGGTGTTTGTGTACATTTAAAACACTGGTGAATTGACATTTTGAGTTCAGATGGGAACAACAGTTCAACTAAGCACATGATGGAGTTATATTCTCCATGACGCAAGAAGTATGAAAATGTATTCACTTATGTAAATCTCTGGATTAGAGCATCTGCTAAATGACTTAAATGTAAATGTAGGAAACCTGAACTTACTAGGACTGCAATATGTTTGACTTACCTCACTATCTTAAGACAAATGCATTACTGTTAAATCTCTGCATCAGACCGTCTGATGAGTGACTGAAATGTAATGCAAAATGCCCCCATCTATAGTGGAACAAACAGTGGTGGGAAACATGTCCAGCCAATGCTCAATGCCTTTTAAATCCACGATTGGAAGTTTGCCAATGCACACTTCAGGCGAAGGGATATCGCCCTGCATAAAAGCGTCACGCTAAATGACTAAAATGTTGTGTAAATGTAAAATGTAAGGGTGGAGAAATTGTGATTGGGACACACGTGATTGCTTCCCTGTTTCTCACCTGTGACCTTTGATCTGATAAGTGCTTTATTGGTCAGAGGTCGTAGCACGCAAATAGAAAACTGTCCTTCAAATGCCAAATGTCATCGAAGACACACACGTGCATCCTAATCCGGAAGAGCTTTGAAATACCCCACACCTCCTTTATTAAATGTATTTTAATGTCCATTCCGCTAATGCCATTTACCCGAGGATTCACGAGCAGAAAAGGGCCGTCTTAGTTAGGCGCATTTTCATCCACATTTGCTGTCCTCGACACCTGTTTTCCAGTACCTCTCAGCTTTTTCAAAAGGGAAGAGGACGCGTGAGTCGTGCTGGCCTATTTTAGGCCAACGGCTAGGGGAGCAGTAGGCTAGCCTGTATCACCACTTGTCCGCTGCCACTGTTCGGTCATCTGTCCAAGTTAACGGGAAGGTTTTGTGCGTGGTACACCTCTGCGTCTCTGCCCCAGGAAGGCAATGGAAGAGGGCTAGGGCCCAATTCCATATCGACCCCCGAAACCCGACACGCCTCTGGGCCTGCGGGCGGCCGAGAGGATTTGACAAGCGTTAGCAACACAGTGAAATCTCCACCGAGGCAATCAGTAGGCCCGTGGAGCTATTACCATATTGATTACACCTTTCAAATCATCTTAGGTCTACACGGGTATGTAGGGTCTATAGAAGACGATTTTGGATTAGCTTGAGTAAAAAAAAAAAGAAAGGCACCATGTTTTAGGTTTATGGCTGTTAGCGTATACAAGCAGTGCTGCCTTTGTTGTACTACTAGCATCCAGCCACTTGGTGGTGCTAGCAGACAAACAGCCCAACGGTCCCCATTTACTGAAGTTGACAAACTGTTCCCAAAATACTTTTTTTCCTGATTTTCTGCGCACTTAAGTAGGAAAGGAATCTGACTCATCAGTTCTGAAATGGCCTTGCTAGCTTCTGGTCCCAGTGAGCAGCAGCGACAATATGGAATGGCAATGTTTGGATCCAGTCCTGCAGTCCAATCGCCTCGGTTCAATTTGCATTTTGCAATTTGCATTCATTTATAATTCACGTTCGGGCATTGGATAAAAAAGCAAAAGCTATTATTGCTGAATGAGGTTGAGTGAGGAGTGGCTTTATTACCGGGATAGATATACTTTCGATTAACTAATTTCATCTCACGAAAAATCATGCAAGTGTTTTTCAAAGCCGCACCGACGTTTATAAGGTTATAAGGTATTTTATCATGTCAGGTTTATCCTGAGCTTCACCGCTAAACATGAGATCATTCGTCAAAGTTCTGCACTATTCTGTGTCTTCAGGAAGTAGAGTGCGGCAGCTGCACAGGTGTTTCCCCGCATTTAACTCGCCAACGCCCCAGTCCGCTTCATCGCCACTCCAGTCCCCATCGGCGCCTGCCGAATTACCCTTCACTTCCTTCTCAAATGCCCCCGTTTTCTCCACCCCTGCCCAATTCCACTAGCCTACCATACTGGCCTGGGAGCTGTTTAAAACAGTATTCAGTCGAGGCTGAGAAGAAGGGGTATAAACAACGGCACTGCTCCTGGCTCTTCTGAAGTGACGGTTCATCGCTGCAAATAATGCACTCAATTTGCAGGCAGTGGAATGGCTGGTTAAGCAGCGCTCTGTGCCCGGCACTCGCTGCAGCGGCTGAGAACGTACGTGCTGAGAAGACCAAGTCGGAGATACCAGAGAGGAACGGAAGGAGATTGGATCCTGGACCTCGGATAGGGGAGGTGAGAACTAAGGGGAAGGGAGGCCAGAAGGGAACCGGTGTAGTGGTTTAACACAAGTAAACACAGTTAAGGCACGTCTTTATGCAGATCACTTTCTGGGTAAAATTATTTGAGAATATAGTAAAAAATGTTCTCAATGTATTCAGCAATCAGTTCACTCATGAAGTACTTCATAGGGAGGGAGACGTGGAAGAGGAATTGGGAGAGTTCGGGTCGGACGAAGGAGAAGCAGAGCGATGTGAACATTACATTGAATCGAACACTAACTAGCTGGTGGTGTCCACGCCATTGTCACGAGTAGCCTATCACGGATAATTGGTAATCTCTTAATACGGAATAGTAGGCTACAGCAACGCTTATAACACATGCATATGTGATTTAAAGTGATTTTAAAGTACAAAACAGTAGGTGCCAGAAGAACAGCAGGGGATGAGATGGAACGTAGCCTATGCCTGGAAAGCCCCTGTGTTGATAGGCGGTATGAATTAATGTCCTGTATTGACTGTGGTCAGCCTTGAGGCCTTAGGAGGGCAGCGTAATCGAAAAACAAAGTCGGGGTAAAGTGGCACGGCGGCGGTAGCTGCAGTGGGATTGGATCCAGATGAAGGTCAGAGAGGCTCAGAGGGAAAAGCGATAACCACCTACATTATCTGGACTGTCTGAAGGGAGGCAGAGGCAGACATGAGCTGTCTACATCTGCCTCTACCTCCCTGTATATTCATGTCCCAATGGGAAGTACCATCTTTACACACCCGTTTAATGACCAAAAGTAGGGTTGCTTGTTTTTTGAGGGGGAGGTATTGGTTTTTGTTAATATTTTCACGTATTATCTGTTCGATGTACTGTGTTTGGTTAGGCCTATTACTGTATGGTGTTGGTCTGCTCTTGTAAAACAGAACAGAAAATCACTCCATCATCGATAGGCAAAAAAGCGCACCATTATAGGGAGTGGTCGTTGGCTAGCTACTGTAGCTACGTCCTTAGCAACAAGATACAGCGGAGCAACAGGAATGCTTGTTGCCTTTCCAGTCGGTGTTCCCTCCTACACGTGGGCGGTACCATCAACGTGTTATATACCACTCCGAGATTACACCAGGAAAAATTGAAAGGCAGGATTGAGTTAACTAATTAGTCGTTGAGTAATAATTGGTCTACAATAGACCTTAATTGATGAGTGTTTTATTATTGAAGTAGACAAAAGCACACGGAATACCAAGCCCCAAGAAATAGTTAGTTATATCATGCATATATTGAACTAACATTCCTTGTCCCTCTATGTAAAAACTAAGAATACACCCAGTTCCTACAGTTTTAATGTTAATTTAATCGCACTTGATGCTGCTGATATCGTCTGTCCCCTAAAATGCCATCATATTCTGTAATGTGGTGCTTTTGCTCTATTGTTGACTGAGTTGTACAAAGCTAAGGAAATGGAATGCCCGCTGAAATTCGTCAGTAGGGCTAGTAGTGTGAAAATGGGACACAATGTTATGCCATGATAATTGTCCAATTTTTTATCCAGCTGCGCCCATGTAAATCACACAGCAATACTGTCTTTGGATTTTACTTAGAAACCCAGGACTCTCCCAATAAGGCATCTTTGATTTCTTATTGTCACCGTCAACAAACAAAATCACCAATACAGAAGTTATATGTACAGTACACTTGTCTCTTCATGCACGAACTGCTGAAAGCTTCCAACACGTCAGAAAAATCCTACTGTACCAGTCTCTACCCTGGCAATGTTTCTGTCACAGTCATTTAGACCATCTCTCCTCTGGACACTCCATTGTTTTGCGAGTGAGAGAGCAGGAGGGAGGGAACAAGAAAGTGAGAGAGCAAGAGGACAGATAAAAAATAAATTGAGAAACGCAGTTAGAGATGGACAGTTAAAAATATGGAGGGAGGGAGGGAGGTAGGAAGAGAGAGAGAAAAAGAAAACCATGCTTGAGGGCAGACTGAATAAGTGTGAAGTGAAAGGATGGAAGCACCTCTATGAAGCAGGGGGTGCCAGTGTGACACAGTACAGCCAAGGCCTCTAACGACGTCCCCAGAGCCGTGTCTGGGGATGAATGGCCCCTACAGAAGACCGTCACCTTTGGAGCCGCACCTCCTGGAAACACACAGGCCCCGTGGCCGAAATGGCACCCTATTCCAGATATAGTGCACCTGGAAGTGAAGTGGAGTAAAAATGGAAAAGGGTGTCTTTTGGGAGGCGGCCATAGACACAGGGACGGGGCCAAGGGCAAGGGTAACCCAATGTGAGGCTCTGAACAGGAACACAAAGGCTTTGTCTGTCTTGTTTTGTTGCAAGGCTCCATCTCTGTCAAGTCACACTTATTTTGATAGCACATCACTTGACGGAGAGCCTGCAAAGTGTCTCGCTCTGTTTCTCCATTTCTGTGTTTCTCTCTCACTCTCTTCCACCCATGCTCTCTCTTCAGTCCAGAATCCCTAAACGTAAAATGGCTGTTTGATGCCAGTTCTGATATATCCATTGCGTGCGTGACATAAGGATGTAGCAACAAGAAAAAAAACAAAGCGCATAAATGACGTAGATTGCCCTAATATTGTGTTTTTCAAAATTAAGATACTTTGAAAAAGAAAGATCCTGCTTGATACATTCTACAAAGGTTGTGTCAGTAATCTCTGTTAGCCACAAGATGTAGTTTTTTTCTATCTTTTTTTCAATTATCCTTTGGTCAGTTTAAGCTATAAAATATTAGGAAGATATCTCTGGAAGATAAGACTGATGTAAGGAAGACAAACCTGTATCCTGCCACTGTTTCCTTTTGAAAATAAAAAGACTCAGAACCAAGGGCCATAAAAATATGGGAACCCTTGCCTCAACATGTAACCGGGCTTGTAAGGCCATGTGTAATCATTAAGGCATTTGACAGCAGTGGATATTACATGAAAAGAAATCAAATGCTTGGTAGCGTTCATTATCTGTCACGTATACTTGTCCACTGTTACTTGGAATCTCCTGCTTGCAATTTTATAAAATATATACTATATGTCTACTGTTAATTCAGGTGTTTTAGAAATCGTTTTGACATAAAAGCATACATGTGCCCCTTATGTTTGAGGGGAAAATTTGACATTTATTTTTAAGTCACCTTTGCTCCTTTTCATGAAAGGTGTCAATATGTCTTGAGTTGACTGTACATATAATGCCCTCCAGAATTATTGGGTCTCTTGATTAATATGAACAAAAATGGCTGTAAAAATAATTTCTATTAGCTTGACCTTACACTCACAACAATCATATGAATCTAACCTTTCATGAGTAAAAACTGTTCAAAGAAAAAATAAACGTCATCAAGGAATAATTATTTTGTTGCCAGTATGTTCAGTAGTTTGTGTACCCTCCCTTCAGCTCTGAAATAACAGCCCTCAGTCTTCTCCTATAAGGTTTGATTAGATGGGACAACACAAAGGAAATTATTTGAGACAATTCTTCCAAACTGAAACTCCAGAAAATCAGGAGTCCTTGGTCCTCGCTTGTGGACTCTTCTCATCCACTCACCCCACTGTTTTTTATAATGGGATTTATGTAGGTCAGGGGACTCTGATAGTCTTGAAATGATGACCCAGTTTTATCCTCCTGGCAGAGGTAGACAGGTTTTGACTTAAAATCCCCTGGTACTTGTTGGAGTCCATGTTGGCATGTATGTTAACAAGGATTCCAGGGCCTTTGGAAGTAAAACAGCCCCACAACACAGATCCACCTGTATATTTTACAGTGCAAATTAGGTTATATTATGCCTGACCATAGATCTGTTAACGCCAAACCCACTTCTGGGGTTTGTGGACATAAAAGGCTCCATTTTAGTTTAAACAGATTATAGAATCAAAATTCCAATGGCATTTAATAAACTTCAGATGCTTATATGTGTGGTTTGGTGACAGCAAGAGGCTTTCTTCAAGCAATCCTTCCAAACAACTTGTTCGCATGCGGGTGTCTAATTCTTGTTTTGGTGACATGATGAGCCCAAGATGTAACCAACTTATGTAATTCTCCTTTTTTTTTGCCACAGGAACCATCCTTCTCACTAAGCGTGGGGGCAAAATACACATGCGTTCTTAAGGCAGGTTCAACACAACTCCAGTTATTTTACATTTCTTTAAAATAGTGGAAATAGGTACTTTCAGTCATCTATCTTTTTATAGCCATTGGCTGATTTGTGACGATAACATTTTGTCTCATTTCATTTGTCTGTTTACTGTCACCGCATACTTATATCCCATTAAAGCAGCATGTTGTGGATGACCACATAAGAATTCCGAAACTAGAAAAAGTGTCTTCCTTTTTCCAAAGTATTTATGTTATTCATGTGGATCATTCACACACCAGTAATGCAGGAGGGGTGACTAAAATAAGTGACTCCCTCTTTCTAAGAAAGTATGAAAAGGTAGTGAACAGACAGACGTATCCCCAAGTCAGCTGTGAGGATGAGTGTCATTTTCGGGCATATATCATCACTGTCTGTGACTTAACCTTGATCCAACATCTCTTTTTATTTAAACGATCCGTCAGCTATTCCGTCTACCCAAATGATGAAAACACACACACATATCCATCCATCCATCCCCTCTAGATGCACACCCCCTTGGAAGTCATGCATAATTCATGTCTGTCTCGTCTCTCAGGATAGTACTTGCCATCCTCACCCAGGACATCGGTTGGTGCCGTCCAGGATCCTAAACCCTAACTCTTACATAACCTTAACCCTTATCTTAACTTTAACCCTAACCTTAACCACATTCAATTTTACACTTCAGTTGGGTGTTGTCAGAGTTGGGTGTTCCCAAGCCAGTTGTTCTAGATCTGATTCAGCACTGTGGTCTGTCGGATAAGCCCGAACTATACCATTCCCGCCAACGAACTGTGCTGCTCCAGCGACTCACGAAATTGTTTCCTGCCCCAGGTAATCGTTCACATCAGACCCACCTACCTCCGTAGGCCTGTATGTTCTGGTAGGTCCAAGGGGAACCAACTCTTTTTGAATATGTCCCGATGTGGCAGTGATATGAGTCAGAAACAGTCATTGCACTGTGAAAATGCAATGCTGCGTATAAACAGAATAATTTTGTTCATGAAGTGTGTTTGGCGATTGAAGTATTTGAGTGTGTTATTTGGATTTTGGCAACGTCCGTTTGTCGGCTAAATCCACAGGATCAACAGCTGCAGTGGCTAGTCTATAGTGTTAGTCTATATGTCTGAAGGGTCTATAGTCTATAGTGTTAGTCTATATGTCTGAAGGGTCTATAGTCTATAGTGTTAGTCTTTCTGTCTGAAGGGTCTATAGTGTTAGTCTATATGTCTGAAGGGTCTATAGTGTTAGTCTTTCTGTCTGAAGGGTCTATAGTCTGTAGTGTTAGTCTTTCTGTCTGAATGGTCTATAGTGTTAGTCTTTCTGTCTGAAGGGTCTATAGTCCATAGTTTTAGTCTCTGTCTGAAGGGTCTATAGTGTTAGTCTTTCTGTCTGAAGTGTCTATAGTGTTAGTCTATATGTCTAAAGGGGTAGACAGTACGCTTACTGCATACCAATAATTCCGTATTAAGTTGGTTATGGCGGTAAGCCGAATGTGGCATTTATTATGTAAACACTGTGGTCTTCTACCTGGTAGTTGGTTAACCTGGTAGTTGGTTACACTCACCCGGTGTCCCAGGCCTGAATTAGTTACTCATTAGCTGGAGGGTCGGTCCTCCAGGATCAGAGTTGACGAGTTGAAAAGCCCCGTTTTATGCCAAAGAAGTCAGCTTTTTGGGCTGGGGAGTTCCTCCCGGGGGATTCTATTGACACACATCAAAAGTTACATTTCCATTTTTGTTAGTCTATTCTGTGAGACACTACGGCTCTGACTTGGCATGGAAATGTAATGTCCACAACGCTGGAATTGCCCCTGGCCTATTCTCTATCTCCTATGTGTCCAGTCTCTCTCTCTCTCTCTCTGTCTCTCTCTGTCTCTCTCTGTCTCTCTCGCTCTCTCTCAGGGCTCCGTTTTACACATAATCGGCTGACGGAGTGTAGTGAGAAGGCCAGTTTGTGCGTGTGTAAGCACTGACAAAATGCTGACGTTGAGTTTGGATGATTAATACAGGTAGCTATGGGACTGAAAACATTCCCGGGAATCTCTTCCTCTCCTGTTGCACTGGCATCATCTCTAATCCCACAGTGAGGGTTACAAATTCATGGCTGGTTAGCTTTTCACACAGAATAGATTTTCTAAAGAGCCAATAAACTTTGTAGTCATGGGATATTTTAAGGGGTTTTGTGGACACAGTTGTTGGTCATGATTGACACAGACATATCACACATGCCAAACTGATTTCCCGGTTCCACTGAGAACAAATCAGATTGTTACTGCATGCATAGTGACATGGGTGTGAGGGAATCAATATAGATCGACCTTTAGCCGAGACATAGAGGAGAGCAGGGGTGAATACTGCTGAGTCATCAGGCTTATGTAAGATGGATGCCTGGTTAAAAGAGGAGTGGTGTGTATTTCTGTCTTTATGTGTTGTAACTGGCACTTCACTTTTTCTCAGATAAAGAGGAAGATACATTGTTTATACTGTATATATGTATTTAAAATACACTGTTTAAAAATATTTCATTTCCCCGAAAAGGGGAATGGTTTTGCAGGTGGTGGCCACAGACAATTGCTCTCTCCTTATCCTTCCTGACTGATTAGTCTCTAGTTATGCGTTTTGCTAGTGACCTAACTGGCATGAGGCGGTACCTGCAGCCCATTCAGGTTGCATAGGTAGTCCAGCTCCTCCAGGATGGCACATCCATACATGCTGTTGCAAGGTTTGCTGTGTCTCCCAGTACAGTCCCAAGAGCAGGAGGAGATACCAGGAGACGGACCAGGGCCGTAGAAGGGCATCAACCCAGCAGCAGGACCGATATCTGCTTCTTTCTGCGAGGAGGAACATGAGGGACACTGCCAGAGCCCAACAAAATGACCTCCAGCGGGCTACTGGTGTGCATGTTTCTGACCAAACTGTCAGAAACAGACTCCATGAGGGTGGCATGAAGGCCCAACGTCCTCTAGTGGGATCTGTGCTCACAGCCCAGCACCATGCAGCTCGATTGGCATTCGCCAGAGAACCCCAGAATTGGCAGGTCCGCCATTGGCGCCCTGTTCTTTTCACAGATGAGAGCAGGTTCACACTGAGCACATGTGACAGACGTGAAAGAGTCTGGAGACACCGTGCTGAACGTTATGCTGCCAGCAACATCATCTAGCGTGACCGGTTTGGCGGTGAGTCAGTGATGGTCTGGGGAGGCATATCCTTGGAGGGTCGCACAGACCTCCACGTGCTAGCCAACGGTACCCTGACTGCTGTTAGGTAACGGGTTGAAATCCTCACACCCATCGTCAGACCTTACGCTGGGACAGTGGGCCCTGGGTTCCTCCTGGTGCAGGACAATGCCGGCCTCATGTGGCCAGATGGTGTAGGCAGTTCCTGGATGACGAAGGCATTGATGCCATTGACTGGCCCTCACGTTCCCCAGACCTGAATCCAGCTGAGAACCTCCGGGACGTTATGTATCGGTGCATCCACTGATGCCAAGTAGTGCTACAGACTGTCCAGGAGCTCACTGATGCCCTGATCCAGGTCTGGGCGGAGATCCCCCAGGACACCATCCACCGTCACATCAGGAGCATGCCCAGACGTTGTCAGGAGTGCATACAGGCACGTGGGGGCCATACACACTACTGAGTCACATTATGAGTTGCCGTGATGAAATTCACACAAGTTGGAAGATCCTGTGATTTCAAATGTTTACTTTGATTTTCGGTGTGATTTTGAATCCAGCCCTCAATCGGTTGGAGATTTTGGTTTCCATTGACCATTGTTATGTCATTTTGTTCTCAACGAATTACACAATGTACAGTATAGATTTAGATTTTTAATATATTTCGTTTATTGAGACCTGACGTGTGATTTAAGTGTTCCCTTAATTTTTTTGAGCAGTGTATCAATATATAATGTACAGTACTGTGCAAAAGTCCTAGGTACCTGAAAGTAGAACTAAGGTCATTTATGGCCATTTATTTGGATAGTAAATGTTTATTTATAAGAACTGGAAATTTTGGCATGACCTAGACTTGTGTGTAGGAAGTAGGAATACGTGTAGGAAGTGTAGGAATACAGATGAAAAGAATCATTCGCTAAGACACTTGTCATAGCAGTGAGATTAGAATACTGTAAACCAAGATTGTGAGTTCAAATCCCAAATGAGGACAAGGGTAATAAAAATGTATCTACAGTATGTATGAATAAACATACGCAATTAATTCATGTATGTTGATGTGTAAAACATAAGTTGAAAACACTACATGTTAAAATCACTGTGTGGATGTTATTGTCAAACAACAAAGGATAGTGAATGATTTGGACCTAGTTGTGCTTGATAACTGTAACAAAACAACAAACAAAAACAATCTTGGTGCTACATAACTTCCAATTAAACAGTGTTACATGAATGTCTTAAAAATGAAAGCATCATATGAAAAGTCTTCAGAACTAAACAAACAAGGACTAGACAAAGATGTTAGGGGACCATAAAAAAATTTGCCGAGGACTTTTATTTAGGGTTTTCTCAGTCTCATCTGAGTGAATTAGAGAATGTGAAACTATTAATTTCTAATGGAAATAATCAGATTTTGTTAAATCATGTTAAAGTGGCTTTTGAAACCAACCTAGCCTTGAATGAGTTCACATTTTGATGTTGACACTGGTGAATTTGGCAAATATTTAGCTATTGAAACGTGGTTTTTTTCTCATTGAATGGGAAATGCTCCATCTGACCTTGCTTTTGTAATCAGGAATACATTGTAGAAACTCATTACTACCAACTCCCTTCTGACTGAAACATGGCATTCAGGTAGAATAAATACGTTAAATTAAAATGACAGATAGCTGTTTCAGGTGCAGCCGCCACTGAGACTAACGAGATTTTATTTTTAATTGTTATTGTTTCATTACTGAGTAAACTCATCAAGCCCATGCAAATTAATTTAATGAATGCACGTCAATATTAATTTATTCATACTGAAGTCCTTGTGTTGAAAATGAATGTTGCTATTTAAAAATTTGAAAACAACTGCAATGTTAAATCAATGGTTGGTCTTATCCTACAGGTTAGTATCTTGCTATAACATCAATGACATAGTGTACATTATGTTTGTAATGTAACAGAACACAATGTAGCCACTAACCTTCAAGATAGAAATTATAATCATGAAATATATTGATCATAAAATAAAATACATTAAAGAGAGGTAATAAAAAGAGGTAGCAGGAGTCCCAGACCAGTAGAAATCCACTTTTTGGCCAGGGCTTTCCAAATATGTTGTATAACAATTTACATCACTGGTTCATTATTTTATTCTAATTATTATGTAATTTGGACTTGTAGTAGTAAACCCAATTGTCATTTTAGATTTCTCTCTCTTTTCCAAAATGATATATATATATATATATATATACAGCTCCGGAAAAAATTAAGAGACCACTGCACCTTTTTCGTTCCTTTCCAAAAAAATTGAAAAAGAATATTTTGAGAGAGGAACAGAGGCGTTCAATTTGCAGTGGTCTCTTAATTTTAACCCTTCTGTTCCTCAC
>JACXGI010017015.1:0-15081 GCA_016801175.1 Esox masquinongy
GAGGAACAGGTGTATGCTGTTGGTTTTAATGCAGCTACTCATTGTGTTTCATGGGCTACACTGGCCAGTGCAATATTAAAATATGCGACACTGGAAATTTATGTTAGTGCTGACTGGTTATATTGCCCTGGGGTTAGGATGGGATCGATCAGGTTGGCATATGATTTTTTCTTCATTTTGACACACACACACACACACACACACACACACACATACACCGTGAATGACAGTTGAAGCCTTTTAGATCTGTGTTACGTTTTAGTAAGGAATAATGTTATAATGAACATGTTGGCCTCTCCAGTACTCTTTTGACTTGCTGTAAAGTACTTCCCGCCTTTTTCCTAGTCAATCTGAATGTTTTAAGTTGGACCAAACTTCAAGCGGGAAGGGCCGCTTCAAAGGGGTGCCAGAAGAGCTTTCACTGGGCCGAGCTGGAGCTGCCCTTCCGTTGGGTGAGGCGGCAAAGAAACCAGGGGTGGACGATCCTGACATGTTGGGTTTGAGCATAGTCTGCAGGCAGGGAGTGACAATTCCCCTTGATGCTCCGTGGGCTAGTCTGGTAGTGGACAGGCCATCCACCAGTGGAAGAGCCATTCCGTCTTGTTGAGGTTGATTTATAAGGGGTGTTGTGGAAATTTTTGAATTAAGGTACATTTGAGAACTGTTTTTCTATTGCCTGCTATGTAACTCTTTACTTTGTTTGTGATACACATGTCTGCCTAATATCAGAGTATTATTAGGTACTCTGACCATCTGTTCTTCTGCCTAGACCAATAAAGGGTATCTGTCCTTTGCTCCTTAGGAATGTAGGAGAGGGGGCATCATTGAATAGTTTCAGCAGATTATAGGGTTACTTGTAAATCTGCCTATCTGTATAACCCATCAGAGTCTATCTATTGTTTGTCCAGATGATGTAAGACCTCTTTAGAGTTCAACAGGTTACCCATGCGGGGGAGGACAGCCTGCCCCTTGGTTAAAACTTAGGTAGTGATAGAACACAGGGAATGAGTTTTATTGACATAGGACGGCTAGGCAGCATCTTACCACACCCCTTTTTCCCCTATAAGTACTGATGATTGTCATGTATTAATTTAGAGATTCCTCAGATGATTATCCTGTAAGCATTTGACGTCTCTCTCTGTTTGCAAATAAACTGCTAATTGTGCCAAGAGAATTTTGTCTCTGTACTTACTCCTTTGAGAGTTCTGATCGATGAAATTGCCATCACAGGGGTTGGGCCGTCTTCCAGGAAGAGATGTCAGGCTAGCAGGTTTGTCACCTCCTGGGTGTTAGAAGGAGGAAGGAGAAAAGCTGACCGGTGTTAGGAGAGGCCGTGTAAGGATACGATGGAGTCACATGACCTACTGTGTTGAGAGAAGAGGACAGGGCCTAGAATGCAGCCCTGGGGAACGCCAGGAGTGGGAGACACAGATCCTCTCCAATAACATTTATTGGGGTTGAAATCCATACAGACATTATTCTCACATTAAACACATTAAAATAATGGCATAAGTATAGGCTATGAGATTTAGTCCTGTCCCTGGCGAAATGTTTCCCCAGTGCGTTTCCATGGTATTTCCATTGTTTTGGTCGAGTTGCACTGACCTTTTCACTGCATCCATTGTCCCTCATTTTAATGTGGTTTTCTCTTCTGGATCTTGCCGGTGTGTTGGTGATAATGAGCTATGGAAGGTCTATACAGGGTTCATCGCTCCGCCAAAAGGCATGAAAACCCCCTCTGGCCCTCAGCCAGACACGTCGTCCCGAATGACTGATGTACGGTTCAGTCTGTTAGCCCACGCTTCGCTTGTGCGCGGAGGCAAATTCGTCTTTGCGTGACAATACCGTATCGTTTCCCGGGAACGTGGGATCATAGCACGATGTCAGGGCATTCTCGGCGGACAGAAAAAGTGGCCCTTTCTGTATTTCCTTGATAACTGTGGCTGTGCATAGTAGACCCCACTAAATGCAATTCCACTTTAATTTCTTTGGAGCTGAAAATCCAATCACTTTAATCGCTTAAGCACATCCATCGTCAACACAGGAGGGTCTGTTAAGTCTGATAAAGTCTGGTGTAGCCAGGGGATTACGGGCGCCTGACAACATGACAGGGAACATAGTCATGTTCTTATGGGCTTCCTAGACATTTGTGAACGTGTGGTACCATGACCTCTGTAATTATGGGGACAGTGAGGCATTTTTTTGTGTCCTTTTGACTTTATGCTCCAGTAGATTCAAGTACCAGATTCTCAGCTTTTGTTTGAGGGTATTTGTGGACATATTGTTTTCACCATTTAGTAATGACTACCATTGTTATACCTAGGTCCCCTAAGGATTGAGGCTGGTTAATATGATATCCAAATGGAGCACCTGTTGTGGGTTTACTGTTTGGTCTCATATCCTTTGCATGCAACAATGGCCTAACATCTAAAGACATTCTGTACAATTCAAATCGGGAGATCATTTGAGAACCTTTCGCTTATTGACCCTGAAGAACTGTCCAGGTGCTCTAGCCGTAAGTTTGAGGTCCTGCTGTATAATGAAGCAGTGTCCAGGGAGTTTGGAGGCCTTCTCTTGTACTTTAGGAGACCACAATACCTTTTTCCAGAGGTGTGGATAAAAGTTAAGAATATACGCTTTAACCTTAATCCAGTCCAAACTTTCTTCCTACAAACCAAAAACAAGAAAATGCTTCACCATCCCAATAATTCCAGCGTCTATGTCTAAACTTCTGGGTCTCCTAAAATGCATGTGTCCAGTGTGTCCAAGATTAGATAGTGTTAGATATTCGCAGATATTCCATAGTCACATAGTGAGTGTATTGAATGAATGTCCGTCTCTCAGATTTCAGCGTATTTAATCCAAAACCACAGTAACAGTAGTCCTGTGATGACGACGTGTGTGTGTGTGTGTGTGTGGGTGTGTGTGTGTGTAGTACAAGGATGTAAAGGGTACTCAGTTTGGCCGTAAATAACAACCCAATGGGCGGAGAAACCTGCAGTATTTATCCACCACTCAGGGTTTGCGCCCCACCCCAGAACCACCCAACCTACCCCCCCTTGTTTCAGGACCCGTCGGTTCTCCTTTCCTCCTTGTACTCTGCTTGTCTATATTCCTTTTAGTTTTCTGTAAAGGTTAACCAATCTTTGCTTAAGCTTTGACAGGAAGACAAATGGCCATGCTCAATCAGAGCTCAAATCCCCTCTCCCTCCGCTCCTGTTACACTGGCCCTCTGCTTCTACACACACACACACACACACACAGAGGCTTAATTTAATGAGAGCTGTTGCTGCAACATACTGTGAGCCCAAACATTTGAATTAAGCTAAATTGCAATTTCCATAAAGATATTAAGGCTTGTACTGCTGGCTTTGGTTTTAGACGGGTCTGTCGTGTGGATTCAAAATGATCTTCCGTCGTTCCCCTTTCTACTTTCTTCCCTGCGGTTGGTCCGCATCTTTGTGGTTCTTCTTCTAATTCCGTCCTTCATTTAGTTGTTAAGAAAAACAGCTGCCATTATATCTTCCCGATCAAAGACGGTCTTTTGGAGACCGAGCGCAGCGTGATATACGAATACTTACAGTATGGCAGAATTAAATGGCAGGGCCAGTGCAGATAGCATTTACACTCATAAGAATACATTTGGATATGAATAACTTGATTCTCCTCCTGCGTTATCTTACACTGACTGTACTGTTGTCACGTGGCTGAGAGAGAATCAAACTCGAGCTCATTAAAACGACTGGGATATCAAAGCACGCAGGTGGACAGCTCTGAAGCTGTTGGCTATCACTTTCTTCATGTATTACCATAACAGCAAGCGGAAATCTTTTGATGTCCACTGACGCTCAGGGTTGCATACTAGGAGGTCAGTAGCCTTCCCTTCACAAGTTTGGATGCTGCAATAGATGAATTGATTCACCGGTACTGTAGCTTAGAGCGTGCGAGAATAACCTTTGACCCGTGAGCCCTACACACCAGGCAGTTAATGGATGACTAATGTCTCCAGACTAATCTGACAAATATAGAACAGGACTGGGTTGACTTGTGCGCTGCCGAATCTAACACTCCAGATCGGGCTTGTAAATTTAGACCGACGACAGCGGGGGGGGGGGGGTTTCTCACACTCAGGCTCAGCCAGATCAGCAGCCAACCTCTGCCATCCGAGCAGCCTGCTTCTCAGCCCTGCTGGACCAGGAAGTCGCCCCGGTAGGAGAGGAGGAAGGAGAAGATGCCGGCCATGTACGCCTGGAGTCCAGCTATCCGCTGGGCTTTGGAGCGGGCAGAAGCTTGAAGTAACCCTGGGGCCTGGGCTTTTGGCTGGCTTGCATTTTCACTGGCCTTTGTCACAGGTACAGGCCAGAGACTGTGGCCTGTGACTGCTTTTTAGGACAGTATATAACCTGCTCAATGAAAAAAAAATGTCAGTCGTAGGACATTAATGTGTAAGTAAGGTTCATTTTAGCAGATACTAAATGCTGTTGACACTGACATTTTCATGTAGTCCCAACTAAGCATTCCATTATTTCAGAGATAAGAGCCCAACCACAGGGATCAATTCCACTCAAATTACCCATCACCCTTTAATTAGACGATTAACAAAATAATTAATTAAACATTCCATTTTGGGCTGGATGTGTAATATGTTTTGCTATGTGCAAAATCTGTAAGTACGATCACTATCATTCCTCAGTCAGCCATGGAATTCCAAGTGTGGCAGAGCCCATTTGATAACCAGTGGCCAAAAATTGCAAACTGCATCTTTAAGCGCCACGACCACAGGACGTTGGTGCTCACATTGCACCCTGGTTCCCTGGGTCACTCTGCATGTGGTTGTTACGTTCCCTCTATTGGTCTCACCTGACTGCTGACTCCGCCCCTCAAGCACACTACACGAGCAACAGTCGACATTTCGGACAGGCCAGAAGAATAATTGGCAACCGGCGATACGGGTAAAGGTAACAAAGGAATCGTTGACCTGCTCATACTACTGCATAACTACTGCACATGTCCCAATGACCCAGTCCTAGCTCACGTTCTCAGGATTTTATCCCAGTCATGGAATTCGTCCGAGACAAAACACTTGGGATGGCAAAAAACATGTAAGAAATATGCAAAAATATCCCCCTCTTTACCTCCCTCTCCATCTTATCTCCCTGTCCTCCGCTGGCATCTGTTTTGTGCGGAACAGGGATGAGGCAACACCCTTCCCGCTCCTCTTCTCAGTTTTCTTCACTATTTCTTCATGAAGCACACAGCTTTTCCAGCGTCCTGTTCCACTCACCCCAGATTTCTTTCTCACAACTCAAATCCTCGTTCTTTGGTTGCGACTGAGATGCGACACGACATTCCAATCAACTTTACCGCCTTCTCAGAACATCCTTCTCAGGTGTTGTCTGTTGGCAGTGCCTACTTCTTTTGTTTTAGAATTATTTTTTGCGCCTGGGACACATGGTGCTTTGAGACTTTGCGGTAGAGTTTAGTTCCAAGCCTGGAGAGAGTGGTCACATTTTTTTTTTTATCCAGAGACATGTGGGAAGTGACACACCAGCATGGCATAGGAGGAGTGAAAGGGCTGCCACTCGTGCCAGGTAAGGATGCCTGATTTACACACACGATTTCTTTCAGCGCTGTGTTGCTGCCAAATGCAGAAAGAGCATGCTATTGAGATGTAAGGGGTGAGAGAGTCCGCATGCTTGAACAGCTGTCCTTTGAAATGGACGACGGACACTCAAACCGTGAAACTTGTAAGGTTTGTTACTTTGGCAAACATTTAGGTTAGCTGGAGATGGATGGATGATATTTACCTTGACGATTGCCTGCTGTAACGTGGCTCAAAGTCTCGCAAAAATTATAATTAGTCAGGTTAGACTGTTACCATTGTGTATAAAAAAATGAAAAACCAGTTATGTTTTCCCCATTTTTTTTATCAACAGAGATCATGCACTGCTTTATCTCCATCATCTTTGCGTGGTCGAACGATAGAATGCTTGATGTTCCAATTGTGTCTTTGTTGAAGATTACGATATACATTTAATTTGTTTAATTCCAGGGCTCTGTGAGAAGGCATCATTAACCCAAGTTTAGTGGAAATTGTGCTAGGGATGTCTGAAATAAGTCAATATTACTTTGTTTATGCAGAGAAATCATCTGAGATCATGGTCTCTTTCATGGCTGAGCCCTGTAATCATAACAGTTGAACACATAGAAAATGGAACCATAAAAGGAACCAGGCAAGCCTAGTTTAGCCGGTCCGCAATTAAAAGTGATAAATATTGTTGCCCTCATTGGACTCAAACCCCGGTCTCCCACGTGAGAGGCTGGGTCTTTAACCACTATGCAACGGTGCTATACATTTGCCCATTGTCGGTGTTGCATCTCGACATTAGACAATTTTGTCACGCATTAACATCATGCCAAGTTATTTGGTGTTATGTCGCTAGACACCATTAAGCATTGTGCTAAAGTGACTAACGTTTCTTTCTCTGACTAACTGACTAACGTTTTCTTTCTCCACCACAAATAGCATCTATGTAATGTGTAGTTTTTGCCACTGGCCGTTTTAACAGCTTATTAGCCGGTAATAGGCTTACTAGTATCTAGTAACTTACTACTTGGAATAGTCATAAGAATTGACCAATTGCTAGCGAGACTGAAGATGAACTATACACTGCCAAAGCTATTTCATTTCATGGCATAAAAACGTTTGTTTTTCTTTCATTTGTGAATGACATTGATACAATAACTATCAATATAAGTGACGTTAACTGAATTTTTCGTCAAGTGAAAAGACGAGAGAATCGTGGAAACCCCACCTATTTACTGCCCAAGGGTTTGTAATCTAGCCTATATTACCCCAAAAAGCATGCACGGATGCATACTTCGAAAATCCACCAGAAATAATCTCAATTTTACCGTAAACAGTTTTAATTTAGGCTTATTATAACGTAGCTACTGAAGGTTGTATCCAGCAATGTTTTTGTCTATCCGGAAAACAAATCCTAATGCATAATTGGTTTTGACTGTGACGAGATTCAAACACGGGACCTATTGGTTGCAGAGCTGCGTCTCTAACCACTACGCTATTTAAGAAGGGGTGGTCAGTCAGTCTGTCTCTTCCTGTCCGGCTCCACTTAAATGCGGTCTGGCAAAAAAGACATTAAGAAATACAATGCCAATTAACAACAAAAAGATTATTTATTATCGGAAATTAGAAATCAGAAGGTCTCTTAGAAGCAGAAACATTTAACTTAAGATCACTCCGAGTGGCATTCCATGAATTTGGGGCAAAATATTCAGAAGTGGTTTTACCCGGTTCTAAAGAGGCCCGCGCTATATCCAGCACTATCCAGTCTTGAGAGCATGTTTGGACAAACTGCTGTTTGTCCAACAGATTTTCTCACTTACATAGTCAGGAGGTTTTTGCATGACTACCTTATACAAAAACACAAACCAATGTCTGGCCAACTGAAGAATATAACAGGCAGTGAAGGGTGAAAATCTGCATCAGAGATAAAACGCAAGGCAGAATGACAGACTGCATCCAGATATTTCAGTACAGAAGCTGGGGCATGCAGACTTAGCACATCACTATACTCTAGCAGGGACATGAATGTTGCTCGCACAAATTCATTTCTATGCTGACATAAGACATGGTTTGTTTCTAATCTGAAACATATTGTAGATGACATATCTACAATACGTATTAAGTTCCGGGCACATCGGTCATTCCGTGTCAGAGGGGTAACACATTTTAAAAAATTCACACAGTGTTAAATGCCGGAAAATCCATTGCCGGTTCTTGTGGCGAATCTGTTCCCAGTGAGGAGAGGGACCTATGTTCAGAAGGGGAAAGGGGCGTGGCGAACGATTCAAATGCAACATGGAGACCAGTCCACAGTCCCCTCCCCAATTTCATCAAACCGTTGGGGACAATAATAAGCAGCCTTCTGTGCCTGGAGACGTTAGATCCAGAGATTGACTTGATGGCGTGCATAGCAACATTTTTGCAATGGCGCCATCAGAACCCAACAGAGTGAGTGGCAGGACCCCTGCTAGTACCCCCCAAATAGAAATGCCTGATAAACCCGCATCCTCAAAAGGACTTATAACAGATGTTATAATTATGCCTTGGGAGGCTGAACATGCCTGAATCCAATACTGATATAGAATAGAATTGTACTTTTCAATTGGCTGCTCGACAGTCATTGATTTACGTGGTGTTCACCGCAGTGGATAAATGGGCTTTTATTCATTACTTCTCATGGTAATCGCCGCAATTTTCTTAATTGTTTGATATGGATAATTTTTACTTCAATAAAACTGACTTGAAGGAGAGCTATATAAAACACACTCACACCCACACACAAACACCCACACGCAAATAATTTGAGATCTGTAAACAAAACAGACGTGACAGAAAGACAAGATGACAGCCACGAGTGAGTGCGCCGGCTCGCTCTCCGCCATCATGCAACTGCTCCCCACGCCCATAGATCCTGCACTGTTTAAATTTGACTCATTTAGCGGATTGGCTCGTTCGTACCGACTTAACGGCGGTGCCGTGTTGTTCAGCCGCTGTCTTTAAGTCACCGGGCCCGCCGTGCCACCCGTAACAGCGACGGTCTAGTCGTCACCACTCGCACATTGGTTCATGGGGGGTGTGGGGGTGGCGGGGGGTGGTGGTGGTGTGTATCAGTTTCCTGAGAAAATATTCAAGAATGTGTTTGTTATTTACACCGTCGGCGCGTCATGGCGTGTGGAGTCAGTTCACCTGTTGGATTAGCTGGATTGGCTTTGTTTGACATCAGGAACTGACACAGATTCCAGTTCCTTTCCCCTGTATTCCAAGATAAGAGGCATTTTTTGGCGCTCCCCGGCAGTAAATCCTCCCGCTGAACATATGCAGACAGTAAAGAGGGCAGGAGAGAAAAGGGGGACCAGAGATGTAGCATTACCTGGCCCGTCAGTGTGTGGGCGTGTGCGTGCGCGCGTCAGTCTCACCGTCACACACACCCTGTCACTGCTTTGCGAGGCGCGGTGCCGTGCAGATCCAGGGAGACTGAGGTACGTCCGGGTTTTTATGAGGCTCTTAAAATTAGACCGGCGAGAAAGCAATTCTCCGACCCATAAACCCCCCCTGACAGACAGCGGGGGAGGGCGTGTGATTGAAAAGCTTCCCTGACTCCCAGACCCCTGTCCAGCATGCATTACACCAAGTGGCGGGGAGGGGTCTCACAGCAGCTGGCCCACATCAATCCTGACTGCTCCGGGTTCGGTACCGGGGGTTTTTGCACACCAATTACTCATCCCTGTCCATCACCGCGTCTCCACACTGCTGGTGTGCGGTGTTTTGTAGTGGGTGCGGTTTCTCGTCCAACCCAGATCACATGCCCCTGTGAAACGAGAGTTGTGTTTCGTGTGTTTTTTGTGGGGGGGGGGTAAGAAAGAGGATTTCAGAATAAAAGACACCATTAGTCTACCATGCTCCAGTATTGCAGCACTGACTCATAACCACCTCCTGTGTATCTTTTCCTAGTTCAAGGGAAAAATGTTTGAATTTAAAATATGAATTCCATTAGCATTGCAGTCAAAGGGCAGCTCTCCAGCATCTCATTAGCAGAGAGGGGAATTGGGGAACACATGAAATTCGATTATTGTTTTAATAAGCTAAAAATGTGTTAATTTGCCGAGGCTGAAGTGTAAATGGACCGCTTCATCATCAGAAGCATCTTAATGGGATGTGCGTGATGGGAGCGGTTTAGAGGTGTGGAGGGCCCTGATAAACAGGAGGCTGTTGGGATGCATACACACACACACACACACACAAAGACATGAATGCCTGCACACGCGCACACACACACACGCGCACACACACACACGAACAAGCATAGGCCTACACACACGCTCAGTCCACACAGGCATAAAACCTGCCGTATAAACATGTAATTATGTGGTGGTAGTAGCAGTGGTCAACAGGTGTGAGATAATGTCATTCCCTCGCTGAAGGCCCCAGCTTGTCCCTGCCGGTGATCTGTTTCAAAGGCCACAGCCGAGTCGGGCCGTCATCGCCAGTGTGTCGCGGAGCCCCTGGCAGTAGCCCCCCTGCTGGTCCGTACCGATACTCAGTCAGCCCCAGGGCCTCTGTTCCACTGAGATACCAGGAGGGTTGACCTCAGTTTAACCCTTGTGTCCACAAGCCCATTAAATATATAAACACGTGAATAGCTTCAAACGTGTAGCGGTGATACAGTTGTCCAAAACAAACCAAGAACTGTCATATTGACTAGTAAAACACTTGGAAATATAAACCGCGATGGCGATTGGGTCTGCCGGCTTAATACGTCCCACCTGACATCGGCGTGTTTACCACTATAACGCACTGCGGCGTAAATCCTGTCGGTTATTATTTTACGTGAAGTCTTATCTGCCGCGGCATGTGAGCGCTGTCACCGCTCACATGCACTTGTCCCGGCCTGGGGGACAGTGATGCATGTGGAATCTGCTTTGGCTGTGCCGTATCACCGATGCCAAGGTTGAAGAAATACGACAAGATCTTGCAATACCACTGTCTAGGCCTCGGGCGATTTGTTTTGATTGAGTGGGGCCCCGAGAGGGAGCAGTGAGAGATCCCATCAGCCTGTGTCTCCTGTTGCTGTCTGTGGCGGTAACCAAAGAGAGATTGCCGTGCACATATAGCGCCGGAGACGCTTTAGAATTTGAATCATAGATATGGCGGAGAACGCAGAGGTGAGATAGGGAAGTAGAACGGGGGATTTAGCCTGTAAGCGGCAGTTGTCAGTCTATTTTAGCAGCATCCCAGTACCAAAGGAAAAAGATGTGACAAATACCTGTGAAATAGATCAGATTGGCCAAATGATGGACACCTAGTTGCCAGTTTATTAGGCACACCTGTCTGGTGCCGGGTCCTTCCACATTGCCTCCAGAACATTCCTCAGGGCTTGGTGTCTCCAAGGTGTTAGAGACGTCCCGGTGTGGCCCAGATGGCATCAGGCACTTCATTGGATGGCGGGACGTTTGTGAGGCGAACGACCCGCCCCATCTCATTCAACCTCATTGGAGAGCTTTTTTGGATGCTTTTCATGAAGGTTGGGTTTCAGGGGAACACGTGAAATTGGTAGGCATTCTCATGGAGAGAGAATACTGCCAAAATGTTTGTATTTACAGCATACAACTCACAAATGTGAGCCATGATTCGTAAATACACAGCATACAATCCACACATGTAAACCGTGATCCGTAAATACTCAGCAGCGAATTCATGATTGTAAAACACGATTCGTATATACACAGCATTTAACTCTCAAATGCGTCGTTGGAAACGGTGCAACTACGCATTTGAGAAAGAAGAAAATGCACTAATTAGATTAAATTAGATTCAACTTTATTTTCATTGAACAAGTACAAGTACAGTGTAAGTCAATATCAACAAACACTACCTGACTCATATTTCTAAAATATGTTTGTATAAATGCTACCAGATTTGTCAGTCATGTCACGTTAGAATTGTCGAGTGTGCTTTTGTGGGTCAAGTTGTGTGCGTGGATCGGGTTTACATTTGTGCACAGAAATTTAGCTGTTACGTTTGAGTTCAGGTCACAGGTCAGCGATCCACAAATGTGAGTGAGACAAATGTGGGTATGGATAATGTGGTGGGTATGGATAATGTGGTGGGTATGGATAATGTGGTGGGTATGGATAATGTGGGTATGGATAATGTGGTGGGTATGGATAATGTGGTGGGTATGGATAATATCGGTATGGATAATGTGGTGGGTATGGATAATGTGGGTATGGATAATGTGGGTATGGATAGTGACTTACATTTGTGCATTTTGTTTTGTTTCCGACTACACATTTGAGAGTTTAATGCTGTGTATATATATGAATCGTGTTTTACGATCATGGATTCGCTGCTGTGTATTTACGGATCACGGTTTACATGTGTGGATTGTATGCTGTGTATTTACAAATCATGGCTCACATTTGTGAGTTGTATGCTGTAAATACAAACATTTTGGCAGTATTCTCTCTCCATACATTTTGCAGTTCTGGCATGTTTTCTCCATCAAATTATCAAAGGATCAAATTCAAAGCGGGCATATATTTTTCAAGGAACAATAACGTTTCAGTTTCAACATTTGATATGTTGTCTTTGTACTATTTTCTATTGAATATAGGGTTTAAATGATTTGCACATCCTTCTGTTTTTTTCTCCATTTTACACAGCGTCCCAATATTTGTGGAAACGGGGTTATATAAACAAATGGTCTAACCTGCAAATTGTGAGGCTTGACCATAATGTATGGACCTCCCAGATGTTTTGAAACGCTGTATAATTCTTCTTAACATCAATAACTGGCTCGTTAAGGACTGTGCAGTGTACTCAGTCCAATTACGGTGATTCATACGGTCCCGGTGGCCAGTGATTCCCAAACATCTCCTCGGGGGGGCTGGCAGATATTTCACATGTTCGTACTGGAGTGGCCCTGTACTAGCTCATCTGATTCACCTAATCAAGGGAGTGATAATAAGATGACAGGTTCAATCAGGTGTGCTTGCTCTGGAAGAGTTAAAACCTTTGTTCCAAGGTTAGGTGCTAGAACCCCTATTGTAGACTGTTGTTATCTCCCCGTACCTCCTAGAGTCTGGAGTCTGGGTTCCTTTCTCCTCCCGCCTGTCTGTCTGGGATACCATTTCCTGATTGCTCCCTCTTCCCGAGTCCAAGCCCTGATAGTCTGTCTGCTGAGGTAACGACGGTGGGCCTGAAATCAACCACCTGACATGGGTTAGAAAGAGACGTCACAGAGAGCCCCGTGCGTGGATTCATGGCCCGACGACTGCATGCATGACCGATGTCCTTCTGGCGTCTCTTGGCTCTGGGGCTGCCACGGTTGCCCAACTGACGTTGGAGACACCACTGGACCCATAACTCATCTAATGAGCCCGGTTTCAGTGTGCCGCGTGTGTTCGTTGTCACCTGCGTTGTCGGTTATCGGGGACGGGCTTCGTGTACAGTACTGGCCGGTTCAGTCCCGTAGCCCGCCACGTCCTTAACCCGGGAATGCAGTGAAGTGCCCACGGCCCAGGCCTCCAGTGATGGAAGGGACCCGAGTCTACTCATGTCCAGGCAGGCGCCAGGAGGTCTCCAGCAGGGACCATGCCTCCACATTGGGCCTCCTTGTTAATGGCAAACCTTCCATTTGAAGTCGCCGCTCACTTCGGCAGGCTTTTGTGGCTTTTTAGAAATCGAGCGACTTTAATGCCTTCTGAATGCATCCAGTGCAAAATGCATGTGCTACAGGTCATCGTTTTAATGCGTGCATTCGACAACGCATCACAAAGAAACTGACCCCTTCAGATGAGTGCAATATTTTGATAAATATTTGTATAAAGCTTAGTATCTGTTCAGGCCTTTGCTTCCAGCAATGTTTTCCTTAATGTCTTATTTCCAGATTACTGTCCGCTGTGCGCAGATGGCCTGTGACCTGCTGATGGTTTAATCACAGAATTCTGGCACAACAATTAGACTTTTTCTTTATCGGTCAGGACAATTTGAAATGTAATGTATGGACTTGGGTTCTTGTCTTTCGTAAAATAAATGTATTATGTCTACGAGAGTATTTGAAGAGAATTAAAATATAGTATTTTTATAGAGTAGACTGTGTATCAATGCACCTACAGTAAATGGAACAGTCATAGTGTACCTGTGAACCATTCTCAAATTTGATTCAAAATCTAAGAAGAAAATAACTTATGACCCCAAATGATCATGTTCATTGTCAGTAAAAAATAATATACATACTGTGTGTACTAAATTTGCTAAAATTAGCTAATTTAATTTACATTTCATTAATGTCTGCCATCGGGAGGACGACATCTTGGACAACATCTTGCCACATGTTCCTGTTCTCCTCTTTTGTCCATTTTAGACCTTGGGGGCTCAGTCTTTGCAAGATACAGAGGAAGAGAGAGAGAAAAGGAGAGAGAGACAGAGAGGAAGGGAGGGAGATGGAGAGGGAGGAAGTATTATTCCTGCTATGATGGCTTGTATCTCCGTTGTCCTGCGTTCCTGGGAGGCCTCTGGCTGGATGTGGGCTCAGACAACAGTGACACCACTGGCTCTTCAGGGACCAGACAGCTCCAGGGCACAGCTGCAATGTCACACGGCGTCCAGGCTGACCCTCATGATCGCTGCTATGCAAACTAACATTGATTTCTTTGATTGTGTGTGTGTGTGTGTGTGTGTGTGCGTGCGTGTGCGTGTGTGTTGCTTGTGTGTTGGTTTCATTGTGTTGTCACAGTAGCATTTCACTGTTGTATTTCACCGCTATCAACAAAAGCTGTGTAAAAGCCTTTAAATCTCAGATGAAGTGTGTGTGCGTGTGTGTGTAAGTGATTTTTCTTTCCAAAATTGTGTGTTGTAGCTAGTAAATGTCGTTCTGTCCGGATCAATGCAGGATGCAAAAGCGTACTGTCTTATATTTAGAAGGTTTGTTGGACAAAATAGCAGGCACACAGGACAACGCTAACACAGACAACCTACAAATCAGAACACCTGGCGTCCTCAGGGCAGTTTCTAGCCTCGAATGGTGCCGTTAATCAGGTCGGTTGTCTTGACCCCTTCCAGGTCACTGTGTACAATCCACCAGGTCGGTGTCGTGTAGGCCCGCGTTCCGCCATATATATGCATCTCATTTCTCTTATTTCTATTTCTATCATAACCAATGATATTGCACAGATCGCTAAGAGGTCGCTGTTGTGTCCACGTTGTCTGGCCACAACTCCATACAGACTACATCAGCCGGCAGTGACACAGACACAGTGTCTGGCCATAACTCCATACAGACTACATCAGCCGGCAGTGACACAGACACAGTGTCTGGCCACAACTCCATACAGACTACATCAGCCGGCAGTGACACAGACACAGTGTCTGGCCATAACTCCATACAGACTACATCAGCCGGCAGTGACACAGACACAGTGTCTGGCCATAACTCCATACAGACTACATCAGCCGGCAGTGACACAGACACAGTGTCTGGCCATAACTCCATA
>JACXGI010017016.1:0-15075 GCA_016801175.1 Esox masquinongy
AAAATGAAAAATAAAAACCTTACAATAACCTGGTTGCACAAGTGTGCACACCCTCTTATAACTGGGGATGTGGCTGTGTTCAGAATTAACCAATCACATTCAAACTCATGTTAAATAGAAGTCATTACACACCTGCCATCATTTAAAGTGACTCTGATTAATCACAAATAAAGTTCAGCTGTTCTAGTAGGATTTTCCTTAAATTTTCTTAGTTGCATCTCAGAGCAAAAGCCATGGTCCGCAGAGAGCTTCCAAAGCATCAGAGGGATCTCATTGTTGAAAGATATCAGTCAGAAGAAGGGTACAATAGAATTTCCAAAGCATTAGATATACCATGGAACACAGTGAAGACAGTCATCATCAAGTGGGGAAAATATGGCACAACAGAGACATTACCAAGAACTGGACGTCCCTCCAAAATTGATGAAAAGACGAGAATAAAACTGGTCAGGGAGGCTTCCAAGAGGCCTACAGCAACATTAAAGGAACTGCAGGAATTTCTGGCAAGTACTGGCTGTGTGCTACATGTGACAACAATCTCCCGTATTCTTCATATGAATGGGCTGTGGGGTAGGGTGGCAAGATGGAAGCCTTTTCTTACAAAGAAAAACATCCAAGCCCGGCTGAAGTTAGCAAAAACAAACATCAAGTCCCCCAAAAGCATGTGGGAAAATGTTTTATGGTCTGATGAAACCAAGGTTGAACTTTTTGGTCATAATTCCAAAAGGTATATTTGGCGCAAAAACAACACTGCACATAACCCAAAGAACACCATACCCACAGTGAAGCATGGTTGTGGCAGCATCATGCTTTGGGGCTGTTTTTCTTCAGCTGGAACCAGGGCCTTAGTCAGCGTTGAGGGAATTATGAACAGTTCCAAATACCAGGCAATTTTGGCACAAAACCTTCAGGCGTCCGTTAGAAAGCTGAAGAGGAAGTTCACCTTTCAGCACGACAACGACCCAAAGCACACATCCAAATCCAGAAAATCATGGCTTCACCAGAAGAAGATTAACGTTTTGGAATGGCCCAGCCAGAGCCCAGACCTGAATCCAGTTGATCATCTGTGGGGTGATCTGAAGAGGGCTGTGCACAGGAGATGTCCTCGCAATCTGACAGATATGGAGCGCTTTTGCAAAGAAGAGTGGTCAAATATTGCCACGTCAATATGTGCCATGCTAATAGACACCGACCCAAAAAGACTGAGTGCTGTAATGAAATCAAAAGGTGCTTCAACAAAGTATTAGTTTAAGGGTGTGCACACTTCTGCAAACAGGTTATTGTGAGTTTTTTATTTTTCCCCCTCAAATATTTCAGTTTGTTTTTCAATTGAATTGTTCACATTGTAGGTCACATTAAAGGTGGAAAAAGTTCTGACATGATTTATCTTTCTCATTCTTTTACATCACAAGAACCTGGCATTTTAACAGGAGTGTGTAGACTTTTTATATCCACTGTATTAGTGGTTTGCATCGTGTGGTGTACCTTCTGAAGTTCTTCTGATACATTCTCTAAAAACATTGTACTCTAAAAGTATCACAGCGTTCTGGGTTTTAGTGTAATTTGTTTTCGATGTTGAACGGGGTAATTAAGACACATCCACTGATGAAAGTTCACCAACTATGTAATTATCCGTGATGATTCATTTGGCTGCCCACTTGGACATTATTTAAAATATGTGATAATAGCAGGCCCTTATTCAGTCTAGACATGTAATTCAGATTTTATGAATTCATCACCCAATAAATATTATCTCCATTTGAGATACTCGCATCCACTTTTATTGAGACAATTGCTTGTACTGGCTTTAATTTGACTTCCTTTTTTTGCCTTATACAGCAAGGTTTTTTACATCAAACTAATTCTGCAATTTTGGTTTGCTGGGTAAAAAGTCAATGCTACAGCAAACTACAAAACAAGCAGTTTCAAACTGACTCTGATATTAGAACACAGGGCATATGGTCAGTAACAACTTGAAACATTCAAAATGCATAGTCAAAAGATGTTTTTGCATATGAGGGCATCCTTTTCAAAAGAATTCCTAGCTAAGCTGCTGGTAATGGCCATGAGCAGTGGCAGTCTATATGCTAGTTGGTGCATCTCAAGATCAGATCAAAGGCAAGCTAACCAGACAGGTCCATTAAAACAGTTTTTTTTATCAAGATTAATATTCCAGACATGGTTTCCCAGTGGCACGGTAATCTAAGACTATTGTAGCACCAAGTTGACCATTGTGCTGCTAGCTGACAGTGGCTGGGGTAGAATAGCCTAGTGCGGGGGGACTCGCCGTCTGGAAGGATTTTCAGGTCTGTGCGCTCCTCCTCTAACAGGTTGTCAGGTGAGTGTGTTCCCTTAAATAAAAAAAAGCTGAATGGCTTGGCACAAATGCCTAGCATGAAGTTTATCAGCAATCTTCAACTCACCTGAATTCATCGGAAGTTGTGATGAGACAGTGCTGTAGATTCAATTGAATATGACAAAACTGGGGAAGGGAGAAAAATGGTGTGAATGAAAGAACATTCAGTACATTAACCCTGTGAATGCTATTGTTTTTCAGTTTCTATACACCTTGACATTCTGTCTCGTTCTGGAGCTTTTTGGTGGCATAATGGCTTTGCTGTTTAGGAATCAGGTATTGTAACCCCATTTCATACCTGTTGTTTTACTAATCGTTGTTTTTCTCCGAAGATAATAATGCAGTCTATTGGGTAGTGTACATTTACCTGGGCTTGTGAACAGCTCTCAATATAGAGACCCTTACCGGATATATTTTCAGCAAAATGAGCACACTTCACTGTTTCCCTCTGTAATGAGAGCAGTGCTACACTGCTGCTGAATTTTGATGCGCAACCACAGAAAAACAACATTTTTATTAAAACCTTTTTTTTTTTATATAGATTAGCGTCATGCAGCTATTATAGATTAGCGTCATGCAGGCAACGTTAGAGTTTCGGCAACAGCAATATGACGGGTATTGTATTTTGCCTTCAAAATAAAAGTCAGCGGTGAAACCATAGGGGGAAACGCTATCTGTATAATATGCATCCAATATTTTTGCGGATTTGCATAGTGTGTATTAGGGACATTTTCTCTAACTACATGGGAAAAGTGCAAATGAAATACAGTTACTATGTAGAGCTTAAGTAAATTAATGTAGAGAACTAATGTAATATTTAAAAAATATAAAAAAATGGTTTGCCTTATTAAGGTAGTAATATAATGTGCCACAGTGAATGTGTTGACGAAATACTCGAGAGATTTTGTGAAGGCAAAAATATAATGTCAAAGTATGGGGCACTGGGTATTACATCCAGCAAAACTATATTTTCTACCCCATCTTTAACCCCCCAATGCAACACACTGGAATTTACTGTACATTGAATACCTATTGCATCATTAGCTATAAGCTAGTTGATTTTATTATGAGTCTGGGAGGCATTTTTTTCAAAACTGTTCTAGAAAATGGGAATGATGTGATGAAAGTATTGTGAAATAATGTTAAGAAAAGAAAACTGACAAGCAAAAGAGACTGGTGTACAGGGAGGACATTTCTGACGATTTGCAATACATTAAAAACATCCTTGTAGCATTTAACGCATCCAGCCTTTTGTGCCGCAACCACCCCCCACACTCCCCCATACCCCCGCTTCTGGGGAACGAAGTAGGGGAAACACTGCGCTTCCACTGTTACTCTACGTTAGATGTAGACACTGGTATCATTTGGGGAGAAGAGGGAGAAAATAATTTTAACAAAAGCAGTAGTACATATTTAATAAAAGTGTTCAAATCTGCAGCGAGAACAATTTTATTTTCATTTAAATGTGTCAAGCTGAACATGATCCTATTAAATGAGTTTATAGGTTAATTTGTCTCTTGGAGGAATTGCTCATGCCAGGGTTCAGGAATATATATATATATATTATATTATATTATATTATATTTACTAGTACTACTATACGGGGTGATCAATTGTTTATCAAATATATTAACATTTACATACTCAGTAACTGTTATAAAACTGCCTTTGTCACTTCATACCCACTAAATTTGTCCCTTTTGTTCTATTCTACCTTAGACTGTGGACCTCTTAAACAAAAACATTCGCAAAGGAATCGTGAATTACTATGATGATCTGGATTTCAAAAACATCATGGACTTTGTTCAAAGAAAGGTAATATTTGAATGTTTGAAATTGACAGGATGTTCTTTGAAATTGTTTTACCTCTTGGATTCGGTCTTTTTATATAGATGAAATGTGGAATTATTAACTTTCACTTAAGAGCAAGGGGTGGTTAGTTTGCTGTAATTAGAAAAAAGAATTTGTGTGGAAATGATGGTCTTTTGAGTTTTCATTCTCACACTGATTTTCATCAGTGACCCGCTTAATATGAGTTACACACAAGGGGTACTGATGATAGAAAAGTATCTCAAATATCTTTAGTTTTGTATTTTGGTAATTTAGCAGACAAGTTGGCTGAGGGACAATGACATAATCCTGTGATTGTAAGTACGTTTCACTCAGAGTTGATAACAGCACAGTTAGGGCTAGAAAGGGGGGGGGGGTGCAAGCATTAGTTCATGAACGGCAGCTGTTGGAGCTGGGGAGTTGTTTTTGAAACTCTGGATAGGTAGGGTTTCAGAGGTTTTCTGAACATCGACAGAGACTCTGCCGTGCTAGCTTCAAGGGGAGGCTGGTTCCACCACCGGAGTGAAGAACAATGAGAAGCTTTGACTGTGCTTAGCATTAGCTGCCCCCTGTAGGCGTTGGATGGCCAAGAGACCAGAGGTGGCAGAACGAAGAGCTCAGTTAAGGATGTAGGGTTTGAGCATTGTTGACAGTGGCCTGTTAGCGTTGCCTGTGTCCAATAGAGTAACATCATTGTGTCATATCTTCATTCTGTTTAACTGGACCACCCCCCAGAAGAACAGGAGAAAGGTAGTGGTTTTAGTTATTAATTAAATCTATACATTTACATCGAGTAGGCCTTGACACCCTTGTTCAGGTCAATAGAAAGGATAAGTATGTTTGTGAAGTCCTTATTAAACTGAGTGTGTGTTGTTGTAGTTCTTAAAAAACACTCCATGACATATTACAAGGTACTTTGACGTGAAGGTCTGACAGGTCTTTGGAGTAAAAGTGAGTGTAGTTCTTTTTTTTTTCCTTCATTTTTGTAATTCAAAGGCGTTTCACCAGACAAGTTCTCTCATGATCTGGCCAGAGAAATTCCTGTGGGGAGGGGGAAAGGTACCCATTGTGGAATGCAGGATGGCTTCCATAACACATCATCAGAGGTAGAATGTAGCTTCTCACTACATGGAGACATGACCCCACTGGACTAACACATCTTGCAAATGTGTTTGTATAAAAATGTAAAAAATGTTCTGCAAATGTGAAAGTTGCACTATTAAAACGTGTTTTCAGCCACATGCAAAATGTTTGTGAATGTTCATTGCTGGTCTTCATGCTTTTATGCAAAGGTCTCTGCTCCATGTCCACATGTAATGACTGTAATTATAGGTGGGTATTTTAAATTTGTCTCTGTACACCGTCATTTTGGATTTTTATGTTTTAAATGAAGTGCAGTACAGAATTTCAGTGTTTTATTTATACTTAAAAGTTTAGTCATTCATACATTTAAAATGTTTTCTGTATCTAGTGCCCCCAATGCTGGACTGGATTGGAACCAGAATTTGGCGCTGGCATTTCTTGCTTTTGTCAGGCACTGTAGATCAAACGATATTTGATATCACCACAAACAATACTGTCTCAGACTTACGTATATAGTCAGAGCAGACCAAATAAATAAACTGTTAACTTCATACAGTAAAGGAATTTGTCCAAACGCTTAATGACTTCTTCAAATAAGGGAACTAGATAAATTAAGTGTTTTTTTTCATAATGACAATATATATATATTTTTTTATATGTGAGTACAGAGACAAATAATGTTTTATTTCAATGCCAAATTCAAATATTGGGGAGTGTATATAAGGCTCTATAGCAGAACATTTGATGGCTGAATAGGATCTTTGGCTTGTTACATATTGCTACAAAATCTTTGCTTCTATGTTTTGTGTGTGTCTAATGTGTTTTGAAAACAGATTTAACACATCAGTATTTGATTATTCATCTCTGCTGCTGGCCTCCATCGCTCTGGCTTGAAAATATGCTGATCAGATTCTGCTGTGTTTAATGCTTAATATAGGTCCCCACTTGCTCAGGATTCTGCCACATTATACCACAAGTGTTACGACAGCCACCTGCATCAGTCTACGGAGCATGTTAGCTACTATAGTTTGCTCTTTCACATTTCACACACTGTCCTCCTGGGAACACCAGTGTTCTGTGTAAATTCCTGTTAAGTTGGTCATTTGTATTTTTAAGTGGACTACTTGGTCTCTGGTGGACCATGGAGCTGATGCGTAGCTCGTTGTATTATTGGCTTTAGAAAAAGGTTACTTGCTAATGTCCTTAATCTCTCTTCCTCATGTTCTTGTAACTCAATTATGTCAGAGCCAATACAGCCCTTAAGTTCTCCATCATCATCATCTTCTACTTTGTTTGTGGGAATACATTTGTTCATTTGTAAAGATGCCCTGTTGTGATGATTTACTTACTCGATATTTAAATGCCACTCAACTAAGACTTGTTTCCTGGAACTAGCTAAATGGTCATATAATTACAGAAGTTACATTTAAGATACAGAGATACATTCAAATTAGTCAAAGAACTGCATGCGGACGTACCTTTACAAAAAAATGTGTGGAATAATATTTATTCATAGATAAACTGAAAACAGTTGGCACAATGAAATAATACTGAACAGTTCAAATTCTCTATGTCCATATTTTTTAAGACAAAGAAGATGAAAAGTACCTTGGCACATTCTGAATAGGAGTGGTCATTTTGATCCATTTACTGAAACTTTACAGTGTTCTAATTGAGCAAATTACATGTCATATAATAATTTAAGTTATTACTCTCAAATGGCTCTAAGGTGTTTTAAGCATCTTAGGTCTGAGCTTTGAAGACAAAGTAAATCTGCAGTGTATATCTCAATTGCTTGGAAAACATTTTCCCTTTGAACTGAAATGTATTTTTGCTCATGCAGAAGCTGCACGTTTAAACAAAAACTGCATTGTACCAAACCAGAAAGGTTGCACTTCAAATAACCGTTAAAGAAAAACATCTTGAAACCCTTCATATGCTATCCGTAGTCCATTTGCTTCACAATCAGTGCCTTCATATGATGTATAAATATCTTGGTAGGCATTAAGGATTATGACAGCTTCAATAAAGTTGTAATGCAGTTAAAGGTTTATTTTTAACAGTGTGCTGTTTTCCATTGTACAATTGTTTTGATTATTCACGTGTGTGTGCGCATGCACGTGCGCGTGCGTGTGTGCGTGTGCGCGTGTGCGTGTCTTTTTGCAGTTCAAGTGTTGTGGAGGGAAGGAGTACTCGGACTGGGGAGTCAACATGTACCATAACTGCACGGCTCCTGGTCCACAGGCATGTGGTGTGCCTTATACCTGCTGCATTGAAAGAAAGGTGCGCACTGCCCTTCCATCTGGAAATCCTCATGCAAATTCAGAACATGACAGATCTTTATTTATGTCCATTTGAATTCAAATTAAAAGAAACCGTTGGCTTTTACAGAATCCAACCTAGCAAACGCATGAAAGGCTGGGAGCAGCACGGGGTCGACCGAGCAGAGTAGGGTCCCTGGTTTAGTTTATTGGCAGATGTTTCTTGCTTGAGGGCAAATGTGCAGTTGGTAGCATAGAGGATAATTATACCAGCAATTTGCAGCTGTAAGTCCGGCCGAACGGGGCTAAAGCACCTCCAAAAATAATGTTGTGTAAACTTAAACAAGCCTGTGTGTATTGCGGTGTGATTGCAGGTCGCTTGCCTTAATATTTCAGGTTAATATCACGGCAGGCCCCCTCCCCTGTTCTACGTTTTCTCCAATAGGGTTTTGGGGGTTTAGAAGGTCAGAAAGGATTACCTTGATTGAAGTTGGACGCAAGCTCAAGCATGGTTGTTGGCCATTGAAATGGATGTCCTCCAAGCCTTTATCTATTGTTGAATACTTTGTGGTTGAGTAAACAGTGTGTTAAGCAGAACAGCTTGGCAAGATGTGCTTCGGAGGATTCGTATTGATTTTCAACTGCGACGTTGCTGCGATGAGGCGAAGCTATAATTGCAAATTGAACGTTGCAAAATCGGGGGGTGGAATCTTAGTTATGTTTTGGAAGATTTTTTTTTGTATATATACTGTAATGGATAGAGGCTCAGGGAATGGACACGTGACAGGGCCCTGGTGGGTGTTTTATTAACATAAAGACAGGAGGAACGGGAGGGAAAAACTAACATCTAAAAGGCAAACCACACTGGGGCTGGGTGAGGTGGTGTTGTCAGGAGACAGTTGCCATGACATGCTTCCATACCACAATAATATAGATGACTACAGTAAGTACTCCTATGTGATTGGCCTTTCAAGGATTCTTCCTAGCTTCCTGGCTTTGTGTGGAGTTTTCCTGGCCAGTGTGCGTCATTATCTCATTGCTTGATCTGTGAGGTTTTAGGCTGGGTATCTGTTTGAACACTGGTTTAACCTGGTGTTCCATCTTCCAAAGTTCTCCCATGTCATCCTGCTTTTCTGCTCTCTACTGCAGTTGGAGCTTGCATTCTAATGCTTGCCTTTATTGAAGTGGATACCTTTTGTCTAATAATGTCTATAAGAACTCAACATTTTAATATGGTTAATAAAAATGCCCGTTGTCCTCCATAATAGCCATCATTACTGACATTACATATGTTTTCTAAACATGGGCAATGCTGAAATGCTTGCTTAGAGATATTTCTGTCAAAATACCCTGATTAAAACACAGTTTAGTAAAATAGAAAAAAATTCTTACAACATAATTTTGTCTATGAATTGAGCGTTAAGGCATCAAGGTTGTGGAGCTTCTTTTTTTCCCCATGTCAGTTTTGCACGTTTTCCCATTTCTGCTGTTATCCACGCGGCTGACGCAAGTAAATCCCTGGTGTGGATAAGATGTTTTCCCTCACCTGTCACGGTCTACTGATTGTTCCTAAATAACTAATGGGGATTGGGGAGGGCTTGTTTAAACCAGTGATGTGCAGTACTGGTATACAGAGACTACTTTGCTGTTGTTATGGCCAATGAGAGTCTTTGAAGCCATCAATCAGCCATATTTATACAATTCAGAAGAAGTAGTCACAAAGGAATTAATAAAATTACCAACCCAAGAAAATAGAATGAACAAGATCTTATTGATGTACAGTAAGTTGATGTATAATATTTTACTTTTTAGTAAGTTGATCTGAGTCGTCGGGGAGTCAAGTGGTTATCCATGATCACCTTACTGTTTCACTGGGGTATAAATATTAGATGGCACACAGGCAACTCCCATAGTCATCCATGACCACCTTACTATTTCACTGGGGTATAAATATTAGATGACACACAGGCAACTCCCCTAGTCCTCCATCAATATCGGAAAGGCTAGAGGACACACAAAAATTAAATAAGACAAAGGGTTATTGACCTTTACAAGTCAGGCATTGGCTATAAAAAGATGGATAAACAGTATGCCTAAAAATACCAATCTCCAAATTTATGGCAATAATTAAGGAATGTAAAGCAACTGGAGCTTTGAGTAACCTGCCTGGAAGAGGACATATGTATTTTGATCTAACACAGTACAAATGATGGTTCGAGTCGCAAAAACAAATCTCAACTGATCACAGAGAATTTGGTCACCCAGACTCCAAAACAACAATTAGATACCAGGATTGCCAGAAGAAAAGCCTCTGCTGTCATCAAACCACAAATGTAAGCACCTGGAATTTTCTAAATGTCATTGGAACTTGGATTGGAATCAAGTTCTATGATCTGATGAGACAAAGCTTAAGCTTTTTGGCAACAAACACCAGAGGTGACTTTGGCATACAAAGAGCCATGGACATGCAGAACATAACCTAATCCCCACTGTAAGGTGAGATGATGTATATATGCAATATTGTGAGGCTGTTTAGGATACATGGCAACATGGACCTTATGTACCAGAAGATTTTAGGCCAAAACCTGTCTGCCTCTGCCAGGAGGCTAAAACTGGGTCATTGTTGGATCTTCCACCTGTACAACGATCCAAAGCATGCATCCAAATCCACAACAAGGGCTCACTAACAATAGAATCAAGCTTTTGCAATAGCCATCACATTCCCCTGACCTAAACCATAGAAAACCTGTGGGGTGAGCCAAAGAGGAGAGTCCACAAGCTAGGGCCAAGATCTCTGAATGATCTGGATAGTTTCTGTATGGAAGAATGGTCTCAAATCCCTTCCTATGTGTTATCCCACCACATCAATCATTATAGGAGACAACCCAGAGCTGTTACCTTGGCAAAGGGAGGGTGCAGAAATGCAGGCGTGCTGGTAATTGTGGCATGCATGTTTTTGAATAAACTAATTCTTTATATTGTTATATTGATATGATATTTTGAGTGTAAAATAAAGCTGATGAACTACAATGACATTTCACAGCCTTTTTTGTTCATAGTCACATAGTGTGCCAATACTTCTGAGGGGAACCGTTTCAGAAAAGCAGGTGGAGATTTTAGAGAGCAATCCTCATGATTTTTGTATAGGAATGAATACTAACTTTAAAGTAATATGCTTAAGTATGTTATGTCACTCATCTTCCTCCTTTTCAGCCATTTCAAGTTGCCAACACACTATGTGGATATAAGGTCCTTCATGAAGAAGTAAGAATTTTTGTCCCACTTTCAAAATGTTGTAATTGGTTATTCTATATGGAAAATGTATGTTTACTGATGTCATACAGAGGAACAGTGCGATTCAGTAATCCAGTGCCATATTTATCTTTGCTTTTGAATGTCATTTGTCTGAAAGATTTTGTGTTCACACAAAGGCCTACCATTAAATTGACTTTATATTGTGTCTTCCGGTTTTAGAGGCTGGCCTTGCAGGACACCATCCACATTAGAGGCTGTACTGATGCTGTGTTCCTCTGGTTGATGGACAACTATAAGACAATGGCTGGCTTGTTGTTTGGCATCTTATTTCCCCAGGTAAGCGTTAACTCACTCCATGTCAGCCTGACATCTGAGTTCCACCAACATTACACAAGTAATGATTCAAACCGTGATGTCCACAATGATTTACAAATGTGTTTAGTTGGGGGGGAGGGTGGGGTTATTGAAAGATCCTTTGTTTGACTTCAGAAATAACAAATGTTCAAGAATGTATCCCATTACACAAATTATAATAATTATTTAGTCAGCTTCTATTGTGCTTTTCATTACAAAAAGAATCTCAATGTAATTGCTTAATTGCTACAGAATTATTTTTGTATACTGGCAGTATTCGCGCGCACTGCTTCTGCCCCAGCATCAGCAAAAGCTATGGCTGCTTAGTCATGGATCATCGCAGCTATTCTTTTCAGCTTCATTGTGTCGGTTGGAAATGCATGCTTCGGACAGTTTTAAAGGGTTTGGGATAATGTCTCTATCAAGGGCAAACAGAGTAGTCTGAGGGTGGAACATTTACTTGTTGCAAACCTCCAATAAAAAAAGGCAGTGGTCTGAAATGCAGTGCAGATCCAGTGCCCCAGTCTAGGCTGTATACTGGTGTATGGCTACGACACTTAACTAGCACTAGTTAAATCACCATGTATACCAAGACCACACATAGTTCAAGACCCTACTTCCCATCCCTGACCGTAAATGTCCTTCTGTCTTGCAGTTCTTTGGTGTGATCATTAGCTGGCTGTACATCACACGGGTGGAGGATGCCATCGCTGAATATGGTAACTATCAGGACGGACTGCTAGAGGCAGGAGACGGTGGCTTCAGGGCAGTGAGGAAGCAGGGCCGAATGGCTAAATGTTGCAGGTGCATGCCTGAGATTGACTGAGCAGGCTTCTAGTTATCTAACCGGCCTGGAACACTGCTGTACCAGTATGAGCTCGCAAAGATGGCAATTCACTGCCTGTCTCAGCCTTCCGACAAACCGGAGCTGTACTCTAACATTTTACTAGTGTTTCCGTGCCTTTAGTGTGTTTACGGGGGGCATTCATTTCAGGGTTTTCTTTTTGTGGGTGAGGGAGTGTTTATGAAGGTTTTATTTGAATGGAATTGTACACACGTGTCTGTGCTGTGAAGAATTAAGTGCTTTTTTCATTAAGTGCTTTTGTCCCCCAGGATTGAAGAAATTTCATTTTATCTAAATACAAATAATAATTAATAGAAGTTGCAGCTTAGTAGTTTCATCAAACAGTCATTGTGCCTCAGATTCCTTTATCAATGTCAGTACTAAGATTTTCAAAGGGATATATTTTCTATCGGAAATTCTATGGAGTGTGCCTTGCCTTGATCCAATTAAACGGACAATAAGCTTAGAATCATTTCAGTTAAGAATTCTAAGGTTTTAATTATACAGAGCAAACATATTTGCCCATGTTTTAGCTTGATTTTATTACTGTGTATTTGGGAGCAACATGTATGAAGTGACAATCAATTACGTTTATTTCCAATATGTGTGAGTGTTTCGGTGTATGGTAGTGACCCCCATGGTGCATATGCTCTCATGATCATTCTTCCTGCTAAAAGGTTTGGCTCATATATCAATTAGTTTTAACAGCTAATATTCTGAGCTTTAGCAGCCTGTTTCCGTGGCAAATTACTAAATGAGGTGGTGACTTCAAATTTGAATTCAGAAGCACAATATAACTTGCACGATTTTTACTGAAAATACATATCCAAGCTATTGGTTTATTCATGACCTACTTGTAATTTGCTGTCAGTAATGATGATGATAATAAAATAATAAATCTTATTTAGAAAAACATTTCTGTACAGTTGGTGAAGGTTATAAAGTTTATTTTTGTTATTTTTTTTTTACTTTAATGTTGTTCATTTATAGAAATGTTAGTGTTAGCTCACTAATTCTTTTGAACATTCTAGTGATCTGGTGAATAAATAAATGATGTTTACAGTTGAAGTTGAAGAGGCCTCTGAAGTGGCGTTTCTTGTGTCTCTTTGTTTCCTGCTGTTTTTTCCTGTACACGCAGTGTCTATACGACTGACACTGTAAATATTTCAATCTTACATGGAGCCCAGCCCAAAATATCCTATTGTGTGATTGTTATTTTCCGCTTGCTCCCAGTCCCATTTAAAAATCCATTAGAAATCCATTACAGCCATCATGCATATACTTTACCCTCTTCAATTTTTTTAAACACCTTTATAAAACAAACCCCTTATTAGTCGATCCATTTTTTCCATGATGCCTTCAATTCTTAAGACCAATACTGACGTTTCTCCTTATAGATACACTATTTTGGACTGAGCCATCGCCATGTACTGTTATCATGACCTTTTTTGTAGTTGTTGACATTTGTCCAGTCTGCCACTAATTTAGAGCATGTCCAATTGTTTTGGATTTTCAGATCCTCAATTTCATTCGCTTACTTGCCTTTCACTTTGTTTTACCTCTCTTACCCTTCATTCAAACTTTGCATTTGGAATGAAATTCTATGACAACTAATTACAAGTTACGTGTGTTACTTATCTACAAATGTGTGATAGCCTGTCATTGTTTTGGTCATGTTGGTGATTTGGATGTCACATTTTACAGCTTTGCTTCCTCCAACAATCAGTGATGCTTTTATCCTAAACCAATGTGACAGTGTAGGCCTAGCCCTTTCTTGTGTGCTCTCTGTCACCTCTGCATAGCATCAAGTCACAAAAACGCTTAGGGCCTGATCAGCCCTCCCATGGCTGAGACCTCAGAATGCCTCTCCGTTACGGTATCTAAATAAGTGACTACATGAAAGTGTGTTACAAAAGAATTTCTGCAACAATGTTGGCTGTCCAACCAAACTTCCTCTCTGGGGAGAATTTTGCTGACACATGAGGAGAATTTTGCTGACACACATGAATGAATTGGTGCCTCTATGGCACAACTCAAATGGATGATATAGGAATATTTCCATGAAAAATGTGTTTGTTCTGTTCATTTATTTTTGGGGGTTGCTCCCCATACTTTCGATTGTTTAGTAATTGTGTTGATGCAGGGCTCATTTCCAAAAGAGACCTTTGGTCTCAACATGACCTCCCCTGCTAAAATAAAGGTTAAATAAAATAAAAAAAATTTACAAGGATACATTATGATCTAAGCCACATCTGACTTGTATAGTGTAGACATTCGTTTTGCAATGTGAAATAAATCTGTTTGCCCATTTGATTCAATTTTCAAACCCAATTCATTCAGTGAATTCATTGACAAATTGTTTACACATTCCAGTTTATTCACTAATCCCTGGAATGGGATTACTTTTTAACAGACCACGTTCATTACTTTAGTTAGTGCTTCACCTGTCTCATGAGGTGTACTTATTAAATCTTATTGCAATGCAATGCCACAATTGACAAAATTCCTGCTGTTTGAGATACAGTATACACAAGGTACCATTTGACAAACTCCATCTCTGGCATTTCAAGACCCAGAATGATTTATCATAGTGTCCTTAACTACATTGAACCACACCAATTTTAAGTGCAAAACATACATTCTCATTTCAGAAATAATCTCCCTCAGCATTTGCACATGGTGACTCTAGGGATGTTCTATTTCAATCAGGTACATTTTGGCAGATAAAATGTCCAGCAGCTAAAAGGTGTATGTGCCCTTTGGCCATCCATGTGCTGTCACATTTGACAGATAATCCTTGGGAATTGGATTTCAATGTCAGAGTCAGTGCCTTGTGCCTCCAGGACTGAACCAGCCTCCTCAGCCAAGGCACAACAAACAACAATGATATTTCACACCGCTGTAATTATTGTTGACAACCTAATCAAGGAGGTAGGGATGACATGTTCTCATGCATTATTCTCCATGTTACAAACAGTCAGTGAGAACGACTGACTAGTTTTGTCTGCAGTTAAGTGGTTCTTAAGTGGGGAATGGTCTCCCCTTGAATCCACCCACTGTCTTTCTCTCTCTCACACACACACACACACACA
>JACXGI010017017.1:0-15073 GCA_016801175.1 Esox masquinongy
CGCCCCCCCCCCCCCCCAACATCAGGGGCAATGTTTTTTCCCAGGGTCTGGAGTTTGGACCGCTACACAAGGCACCTACTGAGCAACTACAGACATTTTGTCCAATGCTGTGTGATGGGCACAAAGTATAAATACACTAGATGGCGACCTTTTTCCAAGATGGGTAACTGCTGATAGAAATTTCCTATCTATAACTTACCACTGATAACAGCTTGTGAAATAACATGGTCTTGTGCTAAGAGGTATTTTTTTCAGTATAATAAAATTGATTGTGAAGAACAATAGTAATCTCTTCATGTAGCCTACAAATTATGTATACCATATTGTTCAGTGTGTTATAGGCCAACTTCATAATACATAAAACAAACATGACATGGCATTTAGCCATGTATGTTTTGTTTGAGAAAGGTTAGGTCAACAGCAACAGACAAATTGGCTAAGAGCAACAACATCTGATCACGAATGCTGAGCAGGTACAGTACAGTAAAATACTGGGCGTCAGCTTATAGTTGGAGTTGACAAGACAGTATCTCAACATGAAACCCGCTGCCAGTCTTGTGTGATAATGTAAAATAATTAAAACTGATTAAAATAAATTTAAAACATATCAAATAGATAATGCTAAGTAATTTTGTAAGGTTGTTAAATAATTATATTTATATATATAAAAAGCAATAAAACTGGCTTTTTGAGTGCCCACGATGACTTCTGTCCACCATCAAAAGAGCCTACAATGGGCACGCCAGCGTGATTTCAGGTTCAAATCATTAATCAACCAAAAACTTTTTTAACCTAACCTGCATGTCTGTGTGGTCATATTTACATGTAGGTGGTCTGCGTTCGGTAGGGTTCAATTGAAAGAGAAACCTAAATTGTAAAAACTAAAAATGCAGCAAAGCCTTAGAAGAGAACATTTAGCAATTTCAGAGCTAAATTCCTGCAACTTAACATGTATTTTGTCTTGACTTATGGACAGTGTGTCATGTTAATATGAGTAAAAATGACAAAATCACTGAGAGAGCCACTACAGGTCAGGGTACTGGCCAACCCTGCGTGCCCAGTCATAACCAACTACAACTCCAGATAGCTGGCTAGACTAACTACCAATCTGAACATTGCTTACATGTCTAATTGATAGTCAATACCTGACACAGCAAGTAACATTTAACTGATAAAGAAATGTAAAAAGATTGACTGCAATTGATTACAGAAAAGGCCTTTGTGCGAATGCCAACACGTATTTGCCCTTGCGGCAACCGGTCCTGCCTGACAATGGCTTTAACCTTAACTGAACTGGAGGACAGGGCTTTGAGTCACGGGAGATAGGCTCAGCTGACACTCATTGTTTTTCCCGGCAGTACTCTTCACTTCCATATCTCTGCCATCACTGGTTTCTGGTATTTTCTGTGATTTGGAGCTCACTGCACCACCCAGACAGGAGAGGAGAGAGCAGTTCTTTGTCTTGCCAAGCCTTATTACATTATCGATTAGCACTGGGACTAGGAGATAAATCAGGTTAGCTCGATCTATGGCTTTTCTCTATTCCTCATTCGCATTGTGTCTGTATTTTCTTTCTCTCTCGATCTTCCACCTGTCAGTTACTTTTTCTGATTTGCTCATTCCCACTCTCCTAAACCAGAGGTGAGTAGCAGCCAGCATGGGAGCCCAGAGTAATATCTGTATTCTTTGTGCCAATCATGTTGTTGATGAACATTAAAGTCCCAAACCGCAGTCAGCAAACAGTTGGCACCCAATCTCTATCAGTACAGAATAAAATTAATGTAAAATACTAACTGCCATCTCATCAGTCTTTCTGGGTTTATTTCTGAAGGGCAAAAAATGTCAAGCACACTAGATTGAATGATTTCCCAAGACAAATTCCATCAGTTAATGGCGTTAGCAGTAATTGAGAAATGGGCTAGACAGACTGGGAGATGTTCCTCTCTTATGTACAGGGCATCTGAGGTCATAAAGAGATGGCTTGCCTAAAATAGAAGAAACATGTGGCTCACCAATCATCAGTGTCTACTGCACACTAAAGTGTAGGGCGTTGGATTGTTTATGATGGAAAGGACCAGTGTCCAAAACGCCTCGCTTTTCCCATAACCCACTCTCCAGTTCTAGGAAAAGAATGCAAGCATAGAGTGCTGCTTCTAAACTGAGGGGAGAATAAGAGAAAAACCCTAGAACATGCACGGTCACACAGAGCACGTTCTCCAAACACAAATACACCCTCAACGAGGAATGCACATGCACACATTCACAAACACATCCTCTCTCACTGGGACTTTCTGCTAAGTAAGCAGGACCTATTATGACCTTGGGAATTTACCACATATCCTGTTAGTCTGAGACAGTAGAAAACAGTGGAAGCTGAACATTGGGTTTGAGAAGTGTTAAGAGAATGTAGGAAGGGGGTTGATGAATGAATAAGTAATGTTTGGTCCATTACAACCTGTGTTGTTCTATTTTAGGTGACGCAGTGATATTTAATTACTGGTATGGACAGACAGAAGTGCAAGACAGGTGTCTTTGTGAGAATCAGTGCAGCAGACCAGAGCAGTCATAACCCATTGCAAGCGACAGGACCAACTTAAATCCCTCATCTAAGCAGCCAAGTGATCAGTGTTGATGTGATACTGTTGCTGTCATCCACACCTTCACTTAGAGATCCTGAATGAAGTTGGCACATCTTCACATTCATCGAGGAGCTACTTTTCAATTACTACGCCTTCTGTCGTCAAAGCATCCTGCCACATTATCTTAAGACAAAAATTGTTTTGTGTCTTGGCTTACTTAACAGTAGGCTGCACTGCAATAAGACACTCCTGCTAAAAAACTGAAAAGATAGCAAAATGTAATACACAAAGACAAGGAACTGTTTAACAATATTCAAACTTTATTGATTTTAACAACTTCAATCTATTGGCAAAAACTATCTAAGAAAACATAAGGCAAAACAAGATTTCAGGCAAGGACACAAAACAAGCATAAAACATTATTATAATAGGCATCCTGGCTAAATGCAAACCGCAAGTGTTATGTCAACACATTGACGTGTGTTTGTGTTTTGTACAAGGTGAGAGCAAAGCTGAGGAATCATTCCATAAGACCTGTGACCACTTGTTCAAACAGACTACGATATAGATGACACACAGAGATGGTTAGAAAGCAACATTTAAAAAAATGTCAAACTCTGAAAAATCTGCTTCAGAGCTTTATACTAAAAATTATGGCTTGCCCCTAGAGCCGATTGGCATGTGAAGATTGGCAAACTGGATTTGAGATGTACAATACTAATGAACACTGTTGTTTCAGAGACTGCTACATTCTATGGGCATGAATGTAAATTGCATTCTAGGTTAGAATGTAGCTAAGTCACAGAATGCTTGGTGACAATATTGAGGAGAATTTGACTATAACCATACATGATTGTGGCTGTGGACAGCTGATCCAGTGTCTGGTTTAGGCTCCGAGAACAGTGTGACTCAGAAAACACCGACAACATTTAAAAGCGGCTCTCATTAATGCATCTTTGATAGAATCTTTACAGGGATTCTGAAAGTGTGCAGTCCCTTTTGCTATCTACTAGGTATGTCAAGTTTTAAGAAAAAATAATTAAAATCTTAATTTATGTTCAACTGAGTAAGGCACTTTTCTTAAAGACTTGCAGAGAGCAAACAAGAGACAACCAAAATATTAGTCTATCAGTTGCTATGGGCTCTGGCGATGTCTTGTGACCAATAAAGGAAAATACTCTCACTGCAAAATGGGTTCTAGCGGTATGCAGGAGTTTTAAATCAGTTTAAACGCACACAGTGTCCTTAAGACTGTCGCCCAATGAGAAATAATGAGACTATTAACACTCATTATGCTGGAATGATTCACAAATCCTTGCTATCTGATGAAAACCTGACAACTCTGTTTTAGCCAAATACTTTTGGTTTTACATTTATTGAAAGCCCTATCTCACCTCTATGTACAGAAGATTCCATGACTTCACAAACAATATTCAACATAGACTCTGCCCATGGCCTTCCATTTGCACGCTCACATCTGCCATTTGCACAAGTGTTGTAAAGCTGAGCAAGTAAAAATGCCCCTCCTGTAGTCACTTCCACTGAGTGTCCAATTATTCCATGTAGTGGAGTCCCATAAGGCAACACGTTTGTCTTGAGCTTGCGCAATTTCACAAAAATAATAAAGGATAGGTGACAATGACATGTGCATTCATTTATCTGATTTCAAGATTTGCCACGTAGAATATTAAACACTTCCCAAATGTAATGTTTAACCGTTACTGAGGTTTGTGTTCTGGAGATGAGGCGTTCATCAGACAGCAACAAAATGCTGATCAGTTGCACCGTCCACCTATCATTTGGCCACTGAGTTACATTGTGTGAGTGAGAAAGGTGGACTTAATGTTCAGCATACTGTGAAGCTGTACATGCTGCCAGAGCAAAACTAGATTTGTACTTCTGATTTGCCATCGTTTTTGGCGTGCAGGGTCTTCGTGACATGGCCTCATGCCATTGGCTGATTGCTAATACACCTTAAGAGGCATGCTTACGTTGATCAAGAACATACACTGAATCAAAAAGAAGACTCAAATTATACTGTTCTCACAAAACATGGACATTTTTCATCATTACGAAAATACTGAGCTAAGAGTTCTCTCACAAGCAGTCATTAATTTTTGGCAGCAAGACGAAAACGTAAAGGCAAAAAGTACTAAACAAAGCTTTGTCAGTGCAATGCTCCATTTTCCATGCCAAGAACGAAGAATTTGGCATAATGCACATTGTTTAGGCGCACTCTCCTGTAGCATACAGTTTGACAAATAAATCAAGTGGTTCTTATTCTTTTAAGAGTCTGAAGCTCCATTAGCATAATTTAACATTAAAATTCCCCTTCCAAAAAACAAAAGGAACAACAACAAAAAGGACAAAAATCAAGACGTCCTGTCACTGACAAACCACTGGAAGCCAAAATTTATTAGAAAAAGCTGTAAAATGATCCTTCATCTTGACTGAAAGTTAAACTTTGAAGGTTAACTGAATTACATGACAGCTTTATGTACAGGGGGGAGGGGCAACACAATGTTAGCATTAAGCAGCAGCAACACTCCTCTCCTTGGCACTACACTTCAAAAATAAAGTTGAGCTTGCTGAAGTTGCCGCTCAATAGGAGAAAACTCCTTAAATGAAAAGATGACGTCTCAACATTAAAAGTCACTTTTAATTTAGGGAACCTTGTTGGTTAGTCATTTGATAATTTCAAAACTGACTCCAACATAAGCAAGACTCCAGAAAACATGAATTTACAAACAGCTAAGGTCAAAATAACATTGTAATTTCCCCATATTCCGTCTGCATAGGATGACCCTTTTCAACAAATGCCATTACGAACAATGCTTACCTAATAATTCTGGTCTGTTACCTGACTTAAATGTTTTATACATCAAATTCCATGACTGTAATAATCTACTCCGCAATAATAAAAGGCTATTCAGTCCAGCTGGGATATTAGGGGTTCTCTTCAGAGTCGGGCTCAATCCCATTTCAATTCAGTCACTTAGTCTACTGAAATAAAGATTATCCCCATTGAATATAAAAGGGAACGATGTGGAAATGAGAATTGGCTTAATTGGCTGGATAAAAATAGGATGGACACCAACCCTGCTTTTGTTTTCTCCGTTCATGATCAATATCAGCACAGCGATACCGCTCAGGTCTGTTTACTTCAGGATGACGGCAACAATCAGGCCTCAGCCAGGAGAGAGAGGAGTGTCATCCTAATCCTCTCCGTCAACACCTTAACTTCACAAACATCTAACGTTAAAGGCACTTCGCTGCTATCGCTGTCAGCATCAAGAGTCAGCTTCTCTTCATCCACCTCTGATCTCTACTTTAAACATTTATTTAAACTTCAGACTTATTTATCATGTCCATATATATTACTACAATCTTATCTGTAGAGCCCTTCAGTCATGTCCTAAAAGCTTGGCTGACTTTTGCATCCTTCCTCTTAAGGGAAGATGGGGTCTGAAGTCTACCGGTCTGACTCTTCGCTGTGATCTGTTTCGGTTTGAGTGGGTTAAGATGGGGTTTGTAAAAATTAACAGGTTGATTTTGGGATTATTGCACTGAGCTGCTCTCTTGGCAGTGTGTTATGTACGACCAGTCAAAGGTTATGCCAAACCAGTAGGCAGGAGGGGGGCATGCGTGACACCTAACCTTAACACCAAGAGAGCCTAACTCATCCTCCGCCTAAGATGGAGGAATCTTCGAAATTGAGCTTAGAGGATGGAGGATTGCTTTTTAGTTTTTTACTTGAACAGGTTTCTCAGCCATTAGATTAATACAACACTTGAAAAGGTGCCAACACCTAACAAAGGTTGTGAAAACACCTAACCAGATTTCACCCAGCCTGACAAAAAAAAGCTATGCTGCATCACCCAGTCATCAAATTCAAAATCATGAAAAATAGAGGGGGAGGGGGAACTCAATCAAACAGTGTTACCGAAGTGTTACCAAGGTGCAGGGACACAACGAGCTAGTACTCCAAAGCCATGGTGCCGCTACTAGAAGCCCAAAGAACAAATAAGCCTCTTCACATATCTGTCTGGCGTCTTTTAAAGGCAGGCCAGGGTGATAAAACCGTTCAATGGGGAACCAGGGGGACAGAAACAGGGAATAGGATTGGGGGGATAAATCGTGATGTAAACCTGTGTGCTGATGCCTAAGAAGTTGCAGCCCTGGAGTTCCCTTCAACTGCCCCCGACTGGGAGAAATGTGTAAAGCACATACAGTCAAGTACGTGGCTCGACTGAGTGGGTACCGCTAACGGCACATGTGCATCTAAGCGGCGGGCCTAAACCACAGGTCAGTGGCACAGAGAGGGAAAACTGTGGGAGGAACACTGAATGGAAACACTGTTTGAGAGAGGGGAGGTACTGTGGTCGGTGTTGGGTGGGGATGGGCTCTTTAAAGGGTGTGGTAGTTACGGTCCTTAGACTTGCAAAACTTGTAGAGGAAGAAGACCACGGCCTGAAGGCCCAGGACAAGCACAATGCCACCGATGAAGCTTGCTGCGTCGAATGTTGAATTCTTATGAGGTGCAGGAGTGGGCCCCACCGGTGATGCCGTGACGGTGGCGGTGACGTCTGAACAGAGAGAGAGAGAGAGAGATAGGTTATGCCTCTGTATGAGTCACTACAGCGGGCGTAGTCACGGCATGTCTCTGTAACTTGGCCAGCGGCTCGCGGTGACAATAGGAAAGAATGTGTTGCGTTTTCCTCCGTCAGCTGAATGTGCAGCATTCCATGTGCTCGCAAAACTTAGTGACATGAGTAACCTTGAAATAATTTTCCTCCTACAAATTTGGCATTAACTCTTAAACAGTTGGAGTCATTACCAACAGAATACATGGGTAGAGTAGAGGGAGTAATAATAGGCGTTTTGCTGCCATGAGCTTTGGGGATGCTATGTCTGGCCCTTAAATTTAGGCCTAACCTACAATGTTCTGTAGAAATATTAAGTGCTTCTTCTAATTGGAAACCAAATGGTAGCCTAATAATTTGTGCCACAAAACGCCCTTTTCTATTGAATAATGATGCTGGTAGAATTATAGGCTATAGACAATTCTTGCTAGTACTTGGTAATTGTTTGCTCTTCAATAAATAACTCCAAAACACAGTGGGCCAGATTCAAACCCTTGCTGCAGCAGTATGTGTGCACTGGAGGCAGAGGCTCAGAACGCTGGATTACCCAAGAACACAAGCAAATCTGAGACCAACATAATTGAATACATTGGAGAAACAGAAGACATGTACAGTATGCGTTCCTGAGTCTCCCGTTCAATTTAAGAGGTCATAATAGCTAATAGCTACAACCAGCTGAAAGCTAGAGACAAATTTGTCTTTATTGCTAAACTGCAGACAGTGGTGATTACTTGAAGTGGCATTGCAATCAGACATGGGTTTGAGAAAGGCTGGTGGATGTTACTGATTTTCAGACTGGGCTGGCTTGGGAACTTACTTGAAGACGACGTTGTGACGGTGACTGGGACGCTGCTGTTGGTGGTGACGTTTGCTGGGGCTGCAGTGCTGTAATTACCTGTGAACAGTTATGAGATAACCATTTAATATTGTTTCAACATAGTCATATGAAAGTCAGTACAGCCCTTGGCAAGTTGTCTTTCAAAAACCTGAACCAACACATAAAATGGCTACAATTACAATCAGGGGCACCAAAACTATGGCAAATTCTTTGAAAACAATCAGAAAGCAACCTATGAGGGTCCAGTCATCCATGAAGATCAGAAACTTAGTCTGGTTTGGTCTTAACCATATGGGTGTGTAGTAACACATCATGCCAAGATCAAAAGACCTATCTGAGGCCCCCAGAAGAAAGATTATTGATGCCCATGAAGTCTGGGAGGGGTTACAAATCCATTCTAATAGATCATTCAGAAAGTTAGACAAGTCCAGACCAATGGCAATCTACATAGGACAGGTTGCCCCACCAAATAAAGCTGACCGAAAAAAACTCCACTTAGAGGCTCATGAGTCTCTTAGAACCCCAGAGTAACATCAAGTGATCTACAGATCTCTTGCCACAACCAATGTCAAAGTACATGTGTGAACTGTCAGAAACAGACAGCAAAAACTTGGCCTATGTGCAGGGTTGAGTAGGTTACTTTTTAAATATAATCTGTCACAGTTACAAGTAACCTGTCCACATTTGTAATCAGTAACGTAACTTTTGGATTACTCAAACTCAGCAACATAACCTGATCACTTTCATATTAACAGGCATTAAAAGACAAATAGGAATATAACCAACTGAACACCTTTTGCGGGATCAATTAGTGTTAGAATTTACATAGCTGGCTAAAAATGGAATTTGCATTTTACCTTATGGGTTATGTACAGTAACTTTGGAAAGGGTTTCTAAACCATTGCTTTCTGCTTTAATATGATTGGGCTACATCTCTACATTACACACTAAACGTCTGTCAGATATTTATTCATTCCAACTAATCCAATAACCCTTGAATCCAGAATCTGACTTTTTATCTGAACATCTGAACCCAACATCTAAGGACGTGTTAGCCTGTTCTGTTATTTTTGTTTTATTCATGTTTTTTATTGCTTCAAAACCTTGTTGAAAAAGAAATGCATATAAAAATCAAGATATCTGTAGCTTTTCGCACATACAGTATGTTTGGCTCCACAACCACCAACATTGTCACAACGTTGCAGAAACCCCAGGCACGCGAATGCATGTTCACAATCGTGAACACCTGCACGCAAATATGTTTTACCCGCGCGCACATAATCTGCGATTATTAGGGCCACTAGTGATGGATTTTCAAAACGCAAATTACAGAAAAACTGTGATTTACACCTGCACGTTGGTTTAAAGTCAATGTGGTCAGCAGCCATTGATAATCAATGATCTGGAGCTACTGTCTGTAAAGATACGTCCTTTCTACCTTTCGCGGGAATTCAGCTCAGCTATTATAACAGCAGTCTATATACCCCCGGATTAAACGCACGCGCTGGATGTCCTATATGGAGTAATAAATGGACTAGAAGACAGCCACCCTAAGGCAGCTGCTATTGTTGTTGGCGATTTTAATAGAGCAGATATGAGGAAGGTTTTACCAAAATACCACCAGCACATTAACTTTCCTACCCGGGGCGATCAGATTCGTGACCATTGTTATTCACAAATACGGAATGGTTACAAACCCCTCCCCCACCCTGCATTCGAGAAGGCAGATCACACTTCAATTTTGCTCCTCCCATCCTATAGACAACACCTAAAACAGGTAAAACTGGTTTCTCAGACAATTCAACGCTGGAATGAGGGATCCATTACTGCCCTACAGGATTGCTTTGAAACAACGGATTGGCAGATATTCTCTGATGCTGCCGATGGGAACATTGATGAATACACAGACTCTGTTTCAGCTTATATCTCCAAATGCATCGAGAATGTTGTCCCGAGGGTCAATGTCAGGACTTTCCCCAACCAAAAGCCCTGGGTTAATGGTAATGTCCATGCTAAGCTCAAAGCACGGTCCTCTGCCTATAGCTCTGGGGAACTGGAGGCTTTGAGGAGATCCAGATATGACCTACGGAAGGCAATCAGGGATGGAAAATACAAATACAGGGATAAGTTGGAGTCTAACTACCATAGCTCTGACCCCAGACTATGAAGGGAAAAATAGCAATGATACCCATCCCTCCGCCTCGCTCCCTGACGAGCTCAACACCTATGCACGGTTTGAGGCGACCAACATCATTCCTTCAGTGAGGCTTGCTGAGGACCAGGACGACTACACTCTGTCCCTAACCACGGCTGACGTGAGGAGAGTTTTTAAAAAAGTGAACCCTCGGAGGTCACCAGGGCCAGATGGCATTCCTGGCTGTGTCCTCACGGGGTGTGCTAAACCAACTGGCAGAGGTTTTCATATTTCAATATTCAACCTCTCCCTGTCCCTGTCTGTAGTCCCCTCCTGCTTTAAACAGACCACCATCGTCAATTTGCATACTGCCCCAATAGATCTACGGATGACGCCATCGCCCTGATGACACACACTGCCCTCTCCCATCTGGAAAAAGGCAACACATACGTGAGGATGCTGTTTGTGGACAACAGCTCTGCAGTCAACACTATTGTGCCCGCCAAGTTTGTTCCTATGCTCAGGACACTGGGACTAAACACCGGTCTCTGCAATTGGATCATGGAATTCCTGATGGGCGGACCCCAGGTGGTGAGAATGGGCAACGTCACCTCCTCTACACTGACCCGGAGCACTGGAGCCCCACAGGCCTGCACACTCAGTTCCCTCCTGTGCTCCCTGTTCACACATAATTGTGTGGCCACACACAGCTCCAATATCATCCTCAATTTCACGGACAACACTACCATCCTGGGTCCCATCTCCAACAACGATTACAGAGAGGAGGTAAGGAACCTGGCTACATGGTGCCTGGACAACAACCTCTCTCTCAACGTCTGGAAGACCAAAAAGATGATAGTGGACTTCAGGAAGAGGCAGGGGGGGTCATGCCCCCATACACATCGATGGAGCTGAGGTGGAGAGAGTCTCCAAATTCAAGGTTCTCTGTGTCTTCATCAAAGATGACCTCACTTGGTTCAGGCAAGCGAACTCAGCAGTGAAAAAAACGACTATACTTCCTGAGAACTCAAGAAATTTGACATGTCTGTAAAAACTCTCACTAACTTCTACAGGTGCACCATTGAAAGCATCCTCTCAGGCTGCATGACTGCCTGGTATGGCAGCTGCTCCACTGCAGACCGCAAGTTCCTCCAGAGGGTGGTAAAGTCTGTGGAGTGCATCATCGACTGCCATCTCCCCTCCGTGCAAGGCATCTACCATAGACGATGCCTGACGAAAGCAAGGAACACAATCAAAGATCACAGCCACCCAGGCTATGGTCTGTTCACATTGCTGCCATCTGGCAGATGCTGCCGGAGCATCGGCGCATGCACTACCAGACTCAAAAACCTCAAGCTCTAAGGCTCCTCAACCAGCAACACTGATCCATGATCATACTGATCACATACAAACATTCCAGATGCTCTGATGTCCTTTCAGGTACTTTTAATGGGCATTAGAATATTCCTTTGCATGTACCATTCATAAGCATTTTACACTTATATGGATCTATAATACTCAATGCTTCTACCATACTGTTCATACTCCCCCATTCGACTTTCAGTATTGATGCTAGTTTACATTTTGCGGGACCGCATGAGCAGAGACGGCCAAGAAGACTGACTGACTGACTCTTGTTAAATAGCATTGTGGTTAGAGACATGGCCTACGAACCCAGCGTTCTAGCCTCATCACAGTCTAAATAAATTATGCATTAGGATTTGTTCGGGATAGACAAACTTTTCTGGCTACAACCTTCAGTAGCTATGATATAGTAAGCCTAAAATAAAACTGTTTACGGTTATATTGCGACTATTTCGGGTGGATTTTTGACGTATGCATCCATGCATGCTTTTTCGGGTAATATAGGCTAGATCACAATCCCCTGGGCAGTAAAAGAGCAGGGGTTTCCACAATTCTCCTGTCTTTTCATTTGACGAAAAAGACCATTATCGTCACCTATATTGACAGTTATTGCATTCATTGTCATTCACGAATGAAAGAAAAACAAACATTGTTGTGCCATGAAATTAATAGCTTTGGCATTGTAAAGTTCATCTTCAGTCTCGCTAGCAATTGCTCAATTCTTATGACTATTCCAATTAGTAAGTTAGTAGATACTAGTAAGCCTATTACTGGCTAATAAGCTGTTAAAACGGCCAGTGACAAGAAGCCATACATTTCATAGATGCTATTTGTGGTGGAGGTAACAAATAATTTTGTGACAAAATTATCTAATGTCGAGACGCTATACCAACACTCTGCAAATGGGTGTTGGTATAGCGTGGGAAACCCAGGTTATACCTGGGCAACCCAGGTTCAAATCCAGTGAGGGCCACTGGGCAACGTCACTTCTAATTCCAGGCCGGCTGAACCAGGCTTGTCTGGTTCCTTTTCTGGTTTATGTATACTACTGCCATACTTGCCATATCTATAATATTCAATACTACTACCAATATTGCTGCTAGTTTACAGTACTCTTTTTAAACTGCTGCTATGTACAGTGTTATGTATATTATTGCTTTCCTTTCGCTATATTTTTGCTGTGTGTACATTTTTCTTCTTAAATTCTGACTACATAGTTGTAGTGTGTTAAGCCACAATTCATAAGCTTGCTGCACTCATATGTATCTATAATATTCAACTCTACCAACTACTGCTAGTTTACACGTACGTATATTACTGCCATACTTGCCATACCTAAATGTTCAATAATACTACCCAGATTGCTGCTAGTGTACAGTACTTTTTTTTTTAAACTGCTGCTAGTGTACAGTGTTTATATATATTGTTGCTTTATTTTATTATTTTCTGTTTAGCTATATTTTTGCTTATATACTCTTCTTAACTCACAGTATGTAGTTGTCATGTGCCATGTCACAAGAATTTCATTGTGCAGGATGATGCAGTATTCGGTGCATGACAAATAAACCTTGAAACTTTAAACATGATCACACTTTTCTGAGGTCCAAGCAGCAAGCAGAATCACATCGTCTATCTGTAGGGAGTTGAGGTGGTTGCATGAAATGCAAATCATTCTTTAGCAGAGTGCTTCCCGACACACCTTTCCTTTTCAAATACAGTAATAAATTCCAAATAATGTTTTATCTTGAAGGTAGCGCCATATTACAGCTATCTGAATTTTTTTTGTGCCTAATCTTCTAAACAAGTCCTATCTGAAAAAGATAAAACACTAGGTATCGGCCATCATTCTTCTGAAAAAGATGTGTCAATAGTAGATTACTAAATCACATTTTATATGGGTCGGTTAATATTATTGTAGACATACTTTTTACCAACCAAAACCGAAGAAAATTAAACTAGCCGTCACCAACCTTCATTTTCTCTGCATTGAATTATAGGTCACTCTTTAAGTTAGCTAGCGGTTAGCTGATGTTTGCTAACAAGCTACACTAACATCAACCAGCTTTTGCAGCTGTTTGTATTTGAGTCAATGAGAGAAGCTTGCAGTGCAGTGTATGTAGTGTTCCTTAGCTGGCAAGGTGAAGGTGTTCGTGTCTACCTTCTGAAAGGCACTCAATGCATGTAGCTAACGTGAGGTTAATCCAGTAAGTATCGGCCTTGTAGATGGGTTTCCCTCTGCGTACCTTTCATTTCTAAAAAAATACACCATATGTCAAATTGGTGGCCTTTTATCCTGTCTAAATGGGGTATAAATATTTTCTTATTCAAATATATGGAAAAATAACTTAAAATGAGCTGAAATTAGAAGCAACATTTGAATTTAATTTATGACAGGGTAGAAAGTTACAGAAATGTCAAAACATTGGTATCGGCATCAGCCAATTATGTTATATGAACATCTGCTATCGGCATCGGCCGAAAATTATCGCATCCCTAGTTCAAATAACTAGGGATGCACCGATAAGAAAATTATAAGTGTTTTTGAGATATTAAATAAAAAAAATTTAAAAAAATTGTCATTATTTCACACACCTATTCTTGTTCAACTGAAGTAATCACAAATCATTTCAAAAGTATCTGTAATGCGATTACAATATTTTAGCTAGTAATGTAACGGATTACAGTTACTATTTTTTATAATCAGGTACTCCCCGACTCTGCCTATGTGAGAGGTCACGATGGAAGTAGCCTCTTCTCCCAAAAAAGCAAATCAAGAAAAGACTGACATTTGCCAGACAACACCCGGGTAAAGCTGTTGGAAAAAGCACCTGGGTAAAGCTTCTCAGGACAGATGAGTCAAGAGTCAAAGGGGGAATTTGGGTTTTAATGCCAGATGCCATGTTTGGCGAAAATGAAACACTGCCTTTAAGCAAATGAACTTTGTACCAATCATAAAACATGGAGGCGGTGCCATTACGGTTTGAGGCTGCTTTGCTGCCTCAGGGCCTGGCCAACTTGTCGTCACTGAAACAACCATGAATTCCATATTGTACCAGAGAGGCCATCTGTCAAAAAGCTGAAATTAAACTGAACCTGGTTCTTGCAATAGGACAATGATCCAAAACACACAAGCAAAGGGTCAAAAATAAGAATTGGAGGGGTTGTGGAATGGCTGAGTCAAAGCCCAGATCTCAATCCTTTAAAACTGCTGTGGGGAGGACTTGAAGGGAGCCATGCATGCAAGAAAGCCCTTGAACAGTTGAATCAGTATTGTAAAGAATCCCTGCCAGTCCATGTAAGAGACTGATACACAGTTGCAGTGGATATAAAAAGTCTACACACCCCTGTTAAAATGCCAGGTTCTTGTGATGTAAAAGAATGAGACAAAGATAAATCATGTCAGAACTTTTTCCACCTTTAATGTGACCTATAACGTGAACAATTCAATTGAAAAACAAACTGAAATCTTTGAGGGGGAAAAATAAAAAACTCACAATAACCTGGTTGCATAAGT
>JACXGI010017018.1:0-15062 GCA_016801175.1 Esox masquinongy
CACTTCAATAGTCATTTATCTCTGTAAATAAAGTGACGGGACTCAGTAAGACAGCACTTCAATAGTCATTTATCTCTGTAAATAAAGTGACGGGACTCAGTAAGACAGCACTTCAATAGTCATTTATCTCTGTAAATAAAGTGACGGGACTCAGTAAGACAGCACTTCAATAGTCATTTATCTCTGTAAATAAAGTGACAGGACTCAGTAAGACAGCACTTCAATAGTCTTGGTGTTCTTGGGGTCCGGTTTGTGATTAAGGTCTTGTCCCTTTACAGTTCTGCCTCTTATCACACTGCATTCTCAACCAGGAAGACGGGAGTAAACAACACGCTTGTAGGAGAGTACTCCTATGGATAAAATACTGTTGCGCTTTCGGGTGCTTGGGAGTCCTACACAGGCAGATTGGGCACCTATAAATTCTATTGTTGCAGGTACGCCTTCGGACCTGGGTTGCAATGAGATGCAGGGCCTCAAACCACTGTGCCACTCACAAGCCTCAGAGACTTTTCTGTGGTATCAGAAAGTGAGATTGACACCATCCTGCCACCATTAAGAATGTGTTCTATGTTGATCAAAGCATCTTACGGGATACAATGTACCGTGACTTTAACTCACGTTGGCTGACTTTGTTCTGTCCTAGTCGCTCTTTCAGCTCGGTTGCGACTCTGACAGACAGGCAGAACTGCTCAGACAATTACTGTGCTGACTGTGGGCACTATGACTTTGAGGTGTTCTCTAGGGGAGGAAAATAATTAACAGAAAAATGTCAACCCTTTCAGTATACGAATGGAAATGTTTTACCCTCTTTGTTGGGTTAGTTGGCTGTGTGGCTGAACTGTCTTCATTTTTTCAGGAATGTAAAAAAATATGTAAAAACATTTATTGTTTCTTATTTCTCCAGTCTTGACCAAAGAACCCTCTCTCTGAAATGGTTGTTCCTCTTCACCGTCCTTAGTAATGAGGTCACGGTCGACTCCTGTCTAGGGTGGGTTATGGTTATGTGCCTCTCATGTCAATAATTTGACCCTTAACCTCTGTGGCTCTATTGCCCAGCACCAAGCCATCTGGCCCTCACAGCTTATACACAGGCTTTTCATTCTCTCTCCCTCTCTCTCCCTCTCTCTCCCGCTCTCTCTCTCTCTCTCGTATGTCACTGTAGCTAGTACACCGAATTAGGCACTATAGTGTGACATCATGGTTCTGCAAAACTGGACGGACGCCTTTGTTCAAGGTGAATGTCTATCTATGAAATGGAACTCATTAGAATTCATTGTAAAGTCGCTGTGGAAAGCCAAGCGCTACTGAGAGTTATGGAAAGCTCGCATCATTCGCTTGTATGCCTACTGTGGGTTGAAACAATAAAACACTTAGCACCAGAGTGGGCTTCTGCAGGACGCACTCTCTCACAAACACACACCCTTTCAGGCTGAGTTTCTCTGTTCACATGGTGTTAACCTCTGATTCTGAGAGAGACAAGCTTTTTAACCGTAATACTTGTTATCAAATGCCTTCTTACACTAAAATTCAGTCTGGAGGGAAATCGGAGCAGGGTTTCGTGAAAGCCTGACTCCTCCATGAATGGATAAGATAATTACTTTCTCCAAAACAATGCTGTAGTATTTCCATTTAGGTCTCATAAATCCTCAACGACATTCCCCTGCACCCTGAAACATCACTGGCTGGGTGGGCGTAAGTCAGTCATGTCTGCTATGCTTGTTGACGTGCACTGAGGCTAATGTGTCATGCTTTTCCAGTAAGGCTGCCCACATTGAAATCACCCCTCAAATAAATCCGCTGTTTTCGTCAAAACTACCACCGTAAAATCTGGGAGGAACTGATTGTGGATTGTAGAAAACGATGGATCTTCTCCGAGAGATAATGCATAAGATAAAATGTTCTTGGTTCAAGGCTCATAGGTGGAAACACGAAAGTCTGTGTCTTGAGGCTAAATAGTGGGTAAAGTCTCAAATTGGATAAGCGGCATGAGTCACAATAGTTCTTTGTTCTTTCGGTTCTTTAGTAAAAAACTAGACAAAATCAAACAGGCAAATCAAAAGCTTAAGGTTAGCCATAGGGATTTAAAAGGGATATGAAACAGCCTTGCAGAAACATTAAAGTCTACTGGCTACAAGCTAAAACAACATTGAAGCCATGATGACATTGTATACACATCTTTAGATTTTATTGGAAAGCAGCACTCAAAGTAAATGAATATGTGATTGCTTTGAAATACTCTCTTTGTATCTAGTACCGTGCCTTGTTTTGGAGCTTTTCATCTACATCTCTAAGCTGACAGGATTGCTTTGTAAGACCTGCAGTGTGTGTGTGTGTATGTGTGTGTTTGCGGCCCTCTAAAAACCTGCCGTGTGTCCCTGCCTCTGATCTTTTTTTGAAGGGTACATCTGGCAACAGCTCTGACTAGACTAGAGAGGCTAGAGAGTTTCCCTCAAAGATTCTGGGGCTTCTGCTGGATCTCCAGGGTAAATAGGAAAACTGTCCGGATTTGTGTGGATCTAAGTTATTGACACATCCCGGCCTGCATTTAGGAGAAAAATAGATTATCCATAGTTTCCTGGTGTTCAGTCTGGAGTCATCAGGCTGTGGGTTCCTACATTTAAAGCTCACACCTCTGGTTATTTTTGCGGTGTTATCAGTCTGTCATGTTTAGTACATGTCCTTCTTTACCAATGCTGAGTAGGCCAATGACCTTTAGTGTTATCTTCAGTATGGTTTTACTCAGAAACACACACCTGCACTTAAATGCTTCGAAGGGGCCTTGAATAATGTTTTGACATTATTCCAGTGTGTTTTCTGAAGACCAGGTATGGAAACATCTACAGTAACGTTACATATGCATGTAGCACACTGCTGGTGTGCCATAGATAGTTATGAATTGCTTTTGGAACACACACGTTTGGCAACGTTGTGCTCCATAATGTCCCCTGACTCTGTACTCTAATTCTGTCCCCTGACTCTGTACTCTAATTCTGTCCCCTGACTCTGTACTCTAATTCTGTCCCCTGACTCTGTACTCTAATTCTGTCCCCTGACTCTGTACTCTAACTCTGTCCCCTGACTCTGTACTCTAATTCTGTCCCCTGACTAACTACTCTAACTCTGTCCCATGACTCTTTCTCCTGACTGTCCCCTGACTCTGTCCCTTGACTCTGTCCCCTGACTACCTTCCCATCTGAGAAGTGACTGTGTGTGTGTATGTGTGTGTGTGTGTGCTTGCATATGTACATTCACATGTGCTCTGTGTTCTCTACAGAACACAGACATTCTCCCTTGCCCCAGACCCTTGATGAACAGCAGACAGGGCAGATGTCATCATGTCACACCTCAGACAGACAGACAGACAGACAGAGAGGGAGGGAGGGAGGGTGAGGAGAGACAGAGAAAGGAGGGAGTGAGGCAGAAACTCCTTATGGTGATGCATGTGGGAAGCAAATTAAGGGTTCATTTGAATTTCAAAATCAAAACGTGATCATTTCGCCACGTCCCCTCACTTGTGAGGTTCCTACATATTGCTATGCAGGCAGCAGTGATACAGGCTGAGCGATGATGCAGGCAGTGGTTTGAGACGCTCAAGGCTTCTGTTTATGAGAGTTCCTGTAGGTTCTACAGTACATGGGGTCATGTCTTCTCAGGGGTTCTTATCGGATATTCCCCCGTAACTGGTCCTGGCAGGTGCCATTCTCTTGTCAGTGGATTGTGTGGCAGGCTACTCATTTTCAGTTACAGGAGTATTATGCTTTGATTACTGCTGAATTATTCTCCTAATTCCATCCCCTTCAGCTTAACATGCTACCCTGTTCTTCCAGTCAGTCAGGATCAGAATCACACCACATCATCCACTCCCACGCACAAAACACTCACACATCTGTTGTTCTATGCTTGTGCGGACCTGAGACGTAACACTGTCCCATAACTCAGTCCATTTTCCCTATTCCCTAGCTATAAACCCAACTCTAACCCTAACCTTAACCTCAATAGCCTAACTTTTATGTGTAAACTTAAGCTAGCCCTAACGCTAAACCATATATCTATCCGGTAACGTCTGATCTTAAAAACAACCCAAATTCGATTCTAACACTATGCCCGGTTGTGCGTTTTTCCCTAAAACTAACCCCCACAACCGGAAATCACATTGTCCCTGGTGGGAACCTGCCGAAAACCCCTGTGGGGATTGTTTTTGTACTGTACCTGCTTACTTAAGATGTTTGTTCTGGTTTATTTAAGTCACACTGTCCCAGTGTCTGCCACAGTCTGCTCCTCGTTTCTCCTCCTGCTACTGGTTTTGGGTGATTCTGGGAATAGAAACCATACATCCTCAAGTTCTGAATTTAGGACAATTTTTGGCAAAAAGGCTAAAATAAACTGCTGTTTCTAACTGAGCTCTACAGCTTCCATTCCATAAACTATTCTGTGACGTACCAATCCTGAAGGAGTGACAGCAGTCAACGTCTTCCTATTTTGGAGAACTAGCAGTTGTTAAAGGGAGTAATTTATTGATATCATCAATGAACCCCCTAAGGTTTGTTTATTTTCAAATTGAGATGGTGTCGACTGCTTTTCCTACCCCAAGTGTAATGTCTCTTTCTCTTTCTAACCGACTCCGACTAATGCAAACCTCCTAAAGGTCATCTAGGGAGATGGGAATTTTTCATTACCTGGTTTGCTTGTGATGTGCTGTTGTAGTAACATTACTGAATATAGGAACAGTGAAAAAATAACTGTTTATATGAATTCTGGTCACAAATGATATTGTTGTGGTTAAATAGATTAATTCACAGGGTCATTGTGTGACTGGGCTCTCAATATTATTTTGTAGTCTGATGTTATTCCCGTTCTGTGAAAGAGACTCCATACCCATTACATGTCAGTGGTATGTCAAAGAGGCTTATGTATTCCAGTGAAACAGATGAGTAAAGTGCTGTGCTCTTGGTGTGGGGACAGTGCAGACCAGGCCACTTCCCTGAGGCAGGACTTCCACCACTGACTGGCTCTGGGAATGTCCAGGATCACTCACTTGTCTGTTTCCATTTACATTAGGTCATTAGAGTGAACACTGCAAGTGCTTTTGTCTGTGCTGCAGAAAAAAGCAAAGGGACCTGAACAGTGCATTAGGCATTCAGTGCATTTACAGTGCATTAAGCCAACCCAGGGAAAGGGTTTCCCTCTGACTGGCTGGAGGAAATTAGTACCACGAACTGTATCATCTTCAGAGGAGGTTAGTACCGTGTACTCATCACCTTCAGAGGAAGTTAGTTCCATGTACTCATCACCTTCAGAGAAAGTTAGTACTGAGTACTCATCACCTTCAGAGGAAGTTAGTTCCATGTACTCATCACCTTCAGAGGAAGTTACTATCATGTACTCATCACCTTCAGAGGAAGTTAGTTCCATATACTCTTCACCTTCAGAGGAACTTAGTACCATATACTCATCACCTTCAGAGGAAGTTAGTTCCATGTACTCATCACCTTTAGAGGAAGTTAGTTCCATGTACTCCATCACTTTCAGAGGAAGTTAGTACCATATACTGTATCACCTTCTGAGGAACTTAGTACCATATACTGTATCACCTTCTGAGGAACTTAGTACCATATACTGTATCACCTTCTGAGGAACTTAGTATCGTGTTATGTAACACCTTCAGAAGAAGTTTGTACCATGTCTTTGCTGAATTATTATTTTTGATGCTGTGCGAAACTTGTCCAATGCAGATTGTGCAGAGAATCAGTTCATTATACATAACCCCATAGGGCTCTGGGTAAAGTCAGTGCACTATGTAGGAGATAAGGTGTCCATTTGGGATGTAGACTAGGCCTCTCTTAATGCTACCCAGAATGTTGTGTAATGAATTATTGACTGGACCTCCGTCTATCTCAGATAGATAGTCCTCTGTGTACTACATTATTTGTAACCTGCTGAATGATGATTCATCACAGCTGACATTCTGTTACACGTTGTATCACGTTTTCTAAAGCCCCAAGGTCTTAGCACTGTGGCTTGTTTTGAGATTAACATATTTCCTTCAAGCAAGAAGAAAGATTATGAAGTAAGCAGAAAGATGATAACACTTTTGTTGTGAAGTGTTGTTATACCACCCAGTAGAATTGCATTTAGTGGTCTTCAGGAATGGGAGGACCATTCAGTTGTAGTAGTATAGGAACACCTTGTTGCTGGAGTTCAGTGGCATGTTGTGTGTAGATGTGGACTGGGAGAGAGGCCACACTGCCTGGCCTCCTTCCCCCCTCTGGTTCCCTGTATCCCTGACCTCATAGACCCCTGGCTCCCTGTCGGATGGAATGACCATGTAGTCAGATATGTCCCTGTCTCCCACCCTGCAGCAAGGAGCGCACGAGTGAGCAGACCTACACACAAACACACACACAGACTTATTCAGACAACGACTACATCCCTAACAAAGCAATTCGCCATTCATTCTTTCAGTGTTTTCCTGACTTCTAACTAGACCAATCCACATTCACAGCAGCTAGCAAAGTTGAGGATATTCACATAAACCTTTTAATGGCGATCATTTGTACTGTGCTGGCCATGCTTACATGACTGGTGTGTGAAATGTAAAGGAGTGCTGAGGGAAAGGCTTGTTTGGAAATGGAACCCAATGGCCACAGAGCTGTGCCTAGAGGAAGTTTGTAAAGGAAGTTTATCTGTCAGGATTAGAGGCCTGCGGCTGCCCTTAGAGATTACCCAGCATGTCTGTATCAGAGGGACTGTGTGTATGTGTGTGTGTGTGTTTTAGAAGGATTATTTTACTGTCCAGTGCGAGCCACACTGCACTATGGCTTCACCGTCATACACTACATGTACAATACAGCCTCACTATTCATTACACCCTCACAAATACAGGCTGCATCCCAAATGGCACCTTATTACCTATATAGTGCACTACTTTGTACCAGGACCTATGGGGAAAAGGATGCTATTTGGATGCAGACACACGGTAACACACATCAAGCTACTGCAAGGGGAAGCTGACTTAGTCATTTTTTGGCCAATCAAAAGCTTTCTTTGCATCCCGATATTATTCAAATAGCAAACAGAAATCTCTGGTGCCTGGCCAGATACAATACGAGAAGTACAGAATGTTTTGATTTGCAAATATTTGCAGAGATTTGCTGCTGCAAACCTAGTAGAAATGTGAACTTAATTTTACAGCAATGTATTTAATTCAGATTTTTTAATCCTTGTTCAATACAACATATTTTTATTTTATATGTCAGGGCTTTGGTTTTTCTGAACAGCTGTGATGTTCTAAGTTGCAAATCAGTGATCGTTACAACTGTTTTGTTGTGTGTGGATAACATTCACTTCACCTTAACAAGACATGTTAGCTTTGTTTGGAGATAGCTGATAGAAGTAGATATAATCTGTGTTATGTATGTGTCTGTGTCTCAGTCTGTGTCTGTTGGATGGGGAGAGAATTCACCCATTTTAAATGTTTAGCTACAAATTTGGATTTAAGCTGTTTTTTCATGTCTGGGGATCCAGAGACGCCCGTCCTGTCGTATGCCACATCCCGTGTCTGCGTTACGTTGGAGGGTTGCGTAACACACACACACACACACATAGTGCGAGGGCAACAGATGGGCACAGGAGGTCACTCAGTCAGCAGCAACCCTTGATGCACATAGTATTTAAATATCTCATAATACTTCGTTTGAGCCTGCCGAGCAGTGCCAGACAGTGACCGCACTGTTGTGGGCTATTCGATCAGTCCCCGCTGTGGCGATCAGGTGCAATCAAGCACAGGCGAAGGAATGAAACAACCTTGAATCCTATTTGAACCCAGGTCTGGTCAGCAGCCTCCTCCTTCCCCTGGCTCCATCCTGGCTCCACAACTGAAGGCTGAATGATGCTGTGGCACCAAGCTGTCAGACAGTGGAACTACACTGTCAGAGGTGGAGCTGAGCCTGGTTCTACCGCAGAAAGGGGGGATCACACACTGGGTCGGTGTCAGTGGTCCACTCACAGCCTTACACTCTCTCAGGAACCCGTTGCTTTCACATGAGAGGGTGCTCTTTGTTCAGCACTGTTTTACTCTTAGTAGAATGTAGCCTAAACATCACATTTATTTATGTTTCTTTGGAGAGGGATGTATCTTGGAGGATGTGAGTATTTGCTGTGGCTCTGTGTGCCCGCGCGCGCGCGCGTGCTTCTTTTCCAATAGGAAACTTTGTAGTTGTGATTCACTCTTGTGGTTGTCTCCTGCAGGTATGAAGACGCCACTGAGTCAGGCCCATTTCGTGGAGCCTGGCCGGATGGCCTTCCCATTCGGAGGCTGTCTGGATCTGAACCAGCTGATGAGGATGGAGCCCAACCCGGACAGTCAGATGAACATGGACCTTCAGGTGCAGCAGCAGGACAACAACCACAAGCTGTTTTTCTCCATGTGTGACGTGTGTAACATCCAGCTGAACTCCCAGGCTCAAGCCCAGGTCCACTACAACGGCAGGTCCCACCTGAAGAGGGTGAAACAGATGAACACTGGGGAGGTGGGTCCGGCTCCAACACCAGCGGGTGGATCTCTGCAAACCTCCACCCTGTCCCTCAGTGCCAGCACCAACAGCAGCCGTGCCGGTAGGCCTGCAGTCAAGCTCTTTTTCTGTTTGGTTTCGTATCTCCAAACCTGACTCCTGGCTCTTCACCAACACAATTTATGGGCACGTAAATGTAGGTGGCCAAGAGGGATTTGTAACCTTCCTTTTGCTAGGGAGTCCCATTGAGGTCACTCAAGAGGGTAGGCTGGGCCAAGAGGTTTGCATTGACTATAGCTGGTTATCTCTAGGCTGTACAACCAACTCAGTAGAAAAGACAAGGCCTGGATGGTAGACTGATAGACTCTAGAGGCGTCAACACACTAGAGGTGGTGATGATGCATGCTGAGTTAGTTTGCAGCATTTGACTCAGAACCATGGTTGCATCCCAAATGTCTCTCTACTCCCTATTTGCTCTAGCTTTGCTCTGCAGTGTCGCACAGGGAGCAGAGTGACATTTGGGATGCACACATGACTTGGTCATCGCTTTCAGACATTTTGTTTGTTTTCTTTCGCTGCTCAGTTAAACAAACTCTGCTCTGACGTCTCATTAAATTATTGGTGGGGGAAGCTAATGTTAAAGTTAACCCTTCCGTTTGTCTAGAGTGCCTGAGCAGAGTGACACAGCTGTCTGTTTGCTGGGGCTTTGGGTGTATATTATAGAATGTACTTTAACCAGGCACACAGAGAGAACCATTGTCCTTCTAAAATATACGATTTAACACTTTTCATGACAGTGCATAGTATTTTGTTTTATAATATTTAAATACATTCATCGGGACTGTTTATTGTGCTTGGCTGGCCCGAAATATGACTTACAATACAATGTTTTGATCCGTTCAGACTAGAGATAAACAAATGCTCCATAGGCACTGGACAAATATAGCCATTCCAGGCTGGCTTCAAGATGGTATAATCAGGCAAATTGCATCATTTCAAAAACAAGGCTTGAATAACCAAACGAATGGGTAAACAAGTCGGATGTTTGGCGGAGTTTACGTAACGACGGTGACATTTTCATGAATAACGCAGGTTTATGTAATATGGCTCGAAACAATGTGTTGATAGCTGGTGTTCAGTAATGTCACATGCTGCAGGTGGAAGGTTTCCAACGCAGTGTGGTTGAGTCCTGACGGAGGTACAGCCGTTGATATGGAGTCAAGCGTGTCCTCTTAACCACATCAAGCTGACAGGACAGAAAGACACAGAGACAGTCACACACTGAGCCACTCCGAACGAAGTCACTGCTTAGTGACTATCAGAGAAGCTTATCTTATTATGAGAGAGTGTGTGTGTGTGTGGAAGGGTCATGTGTGTGAGTGGGGGGGGGGCATCACGTGACCCCGGTCAATCCTGCTGTAACAACCCCCTCCTCTGGCGACTTTACACACATGCATACACACTCATACACCCGCAGACACACACACACACACACACACACACACACACACACATACACACACACACTCGCATACACACCACAGCACCAACATTAGCAACATCAGCCCTCTATGCCGGTACCCCTCACACCCACAATAAACAGCAATTACAGTGAAAAGGGCTCCAGGCCTCAGAAGCAGCTCATGCGAGAAAGCTTTTCATGCTACAGTACAGCTGCCAGTTAATGTAGTGAACACCGGTCACAATGATGTCTCTGTATGTGTATGTGTGTGTGTGTGTGTGGGTAGCGGAATGGTCATTGAATATAACATAATTGAATGTTATGGGCCCGAGTGGATTTCAGGTCACAGATTCATGGACATTAGGGGAATGAGTCCACAATGTGGTTGGTGTATTTGACATCTGTCCCGTGTATTTTAGAAAACCTTGGTCTCTGAAACCTGGTAAAAGCAGAGGTTGTATAAAACGTTGTGGAATGCAGTGTTTGTCTGTTTCATCAGGCAACACACAACTGTCCCTTTCAGATTTTATCAGAACGTACCTTTTACCTTTCACCGTTGTCTGTCGCTCTTCACTTTGTCATTGGGTTGGATGAAATGGATGGGGTTGATTTGGACGATCGCATGGCAGTTAGGCACTAGATGAGCCACAGCTACATTTTTAAACACAACAGGGGTGTCTGTTGCCCTAAAACTTTAAAGAGCCCTGGTATTATATACGTAGTCTGAGACGGACATATGTAATTACAGCTGATGGACTGGAAACAGACTCTGGTGTTGGTGTGGATGGACTTATGGCCCAAACAATCATACGCAAAACACGGACACACACACACACACACAGTGTTGTGGACAAAATGCTGATCTCTTCCAGTTTCTCACTGCATCTCAGTGTCACCTACAGTAACCAGGTCAACTCAGCAACATCCAGGCTGGACACTGAGAAGCCTCTTCTCACTCATCGCGACAGCACACTGTGATTACCTAATGAGAGCATGTAGAAGAGTTGGCCTCTAGTTTGGTCATCTTCGACAGGACATACTGCAGTGTCCTATCCCTTCAAACCAATCCCTAGTCATTACCGCCAAGGTGCTTGTGTAGGTTTGACAGGATTATAGGTGTAAAACAATATGTTTGTTGCTCCAACTTGCCCTCTGATAGGCCAGATTGGACGTGGTCAAGGGGTTAGTTTGGGATTCAGGGTCCGTGTGAACCAAACCGTTAAAATATTCCACTAGATGGCAGTGGTAACGTAAAAAAAATGTATTTCCCTGGTGGTGTCATGCAATACTAGAAACTCCTGTCCAAGTACCTAAAATCTATTAACTTCTGTGCAGTTAGTCAAAATTATTCCAGATATGTTTATTTTAGTGTTTTGGGGACAAGGTTTGTCATTTACTCAGAGTGAGTAATATGTTTTCTGAAGGGGCCCACATATCATCCTTTAATGTACTGCCAGGTTGGTCTTGTTAGTTGGATTTAAGTAATCAAGACATCTTTGGCAGGCTGTCCTCCTAATACCACAGCCGAAGGTGGTCATTTAGTTGTATTAATTATACATTGGCAGCTAAAAGCTGAATTGCAGTATAAAACAAGAACACAAACACAACTAAAACTGTATCGAAACTGTTTTAGTTTGTCCATTTAGAATGACATGCACACTAGGTTGTTTTTTAAAAGGTAAAATTGGGTCTAATTGCCACAAAGTAAAATGCAAAGTGATGATTCAGTTTCCACAACTTAGTAATTTACAAAGCTGTTTAAGTCTCCTAAATGAAGATTTAATAGCATGAACAACCAGACAGGCTCTGTAAGTCTTTCGTGGTTGTGCCTCTAACAGTGACACCGTTTGTACTGTCACTTTACATATGTGACTTCAGCTCTGAGAGAGTGAGACAGAAAGGTCAGGGGGGAGGAGAGAGAGAGTGTGTGTGCATGCATGTGTATGTGTGTTACAACGCTCTCTCCAAACAGATGGTGAAAACCAAAAACACCCATCATATCGTCTGCAGCATTTTTTTTAAAAAACTTTTCACCCTCATAGTGTTTGAGCAACATAAATTATGCAAATGCTGAGATGCAATTTTCCATATGAGTGCAGCTCGTCAAGGGCGATTTGGTATTCAAACGCCATCAAAATGTGTCTGTCTCTCAACTACCCAGCACCGGGGCTGGGCGTTGGAAACACATAGATTCTAAATAAAACCAGCTTTATGTTATGCTCCCTGGCCATCCAATAGTCTACCTCCCCGCAAATGACTTCTAGAATGAAAATTGATTAATTCAGGATTTCTTCCCTTTAATTAACACCACATACACAACACATTGTAGGTTTAAAAAATTGTTTTGTTTTAATCAAAAGGCGATTAAACTTTAAACTATGAAGTGTTAAAAACCTGGTAGAACCACATTCGGCAGCAATCAGAGCTGCAATTCTTCTTGAATCCTCTCAAACACATTTGCACATCCTGTTTCTCTCATCTTTGCCCATTCTTACTGGTGAAGTTGATTAAGCTCTCTCAGTTTGGATGGGCATCGAAACAACAGTCTTGTCGATTTGATTGAGGTCACGGCTTTTGTTTCACCATTGTTTTACCAGGCAAGCCGACTGAGAACCAGCCTTGATTTGCAGTAATGATTGCAAATTCCAGGAGAACACAGTTACACATAAGAAATACAATCAAAAACAATCAAGCAGTCTTTGACTGGGCCCTTTGAGTTGCTTGCTGCCACCATCTTGTTTTTTACGTTTGGACTGTGTTTTCAGGGAGATGAGCAGTGCTGGCTTTGCGCCACACATAGTGTTTGGCATTTAGTCCAAAAAGTTACACTTTTGTCCCATCCGACCAGAGAGCTTTTTTCCACATCTTTGCTGTGTCTTCCAAATGCCTTGTTGCAAAATTCAAATTGCACTTGATGTGACAGATTTTCAGCGACAGCTTTTTCCACAGCGCTCTTCCATATAGCCCAGCTTTGTGGAGCACCAGGGTAAAAGTTGACAAATGGACAATTTTTTCTCATCTTGACCATGGAACTCTGTAAGAACCCCAGGGTTAAAATTGTCCTTCCTTCCCAGTCTGCCTGCTCTATGGAGAGTTTTGGTTGTGTCATATTGTTAAGCTTTTGTATGGATTGAATGGATTTCACAACACTCTGATGGATGTTCAACGTTTGGGATATTTTTTTATAGCCCAGCACTGACTGATGCTTTTCCAGAACTTTCTCCTGGACTTGGTGGGAAAGTTCCTTGGTCTTTATAATTTGGTTGTTTTGATGTACTCTCTGCCATACTCTGGGGCCATTCAGAAACAGGTGGATTTAATCTGAGATGTTGTGACACTTTAATTTTACACAGTTGGACTCTATTCAACTAATTATGTGACTTCTGAAGGCAATTGGCTGCCCCACAGCTGTGTGTCATAGCAATACTTAGGCAATCAAGACTTGATTTTTCACATTGACAACACTGCCAAGGTCATGTGTTCAATTCCCTGCAGGAATTGGTTATGTAAGTTGCTCTTGTGGCATATGTGTCATGTCTGTCTCCATTACTCTCCATATCTCTCCTTCTCTTCATCCAGCAGGCTATCATGATCCAGGCAAAGCAGGACATCCTTCAGGGCCCCGTCAATCTAGCAGGGTTGGGGTCAATTCCGTTTGAATGATGAGAAATAGACATTTTTAATGGAGGTCGACTTTTGGAACTGGCTGAAATTGAAATGGCTCCAACCTTGGATACTAGACCAAAACCTTGCCCTGTTTTTCCACACAGTTGCTTGGATGTTCTTAAGTACCCTTGCCCAGTCCCACAAATACACCCATGTTTATCAAGTGCCCCAGTCGTGATCAGAGAAGACATCAGCAGTCAGCCTATAACCAGATAGAACCAGATTAGACTGCTGGTGATTTAGGAGAGCAGTCTGCTGGCAGCCTGGATATACACTCTAAGGACAAGACCGGGTCAGTGAAAGGCCAGGGTGTGGTGTGGTTGGGCTGACTGAGGTAAGGCAGTGCTGTTAGGGGCAGGGAAGTTAAGGGTCCACAACTCTAACATTGAAGCTACGGATCCTGGCATCTACACACACAAGCCAGTCCACATCAGGTCCGATCAACCACACCACGCCCTGGCCTTTCAGTGACCCGGTCTTGTCCACATCAGGTCAGGCTGGCCAGTGCAGAGAAACTGTTCCTGTTACTGGCCCACCTCTAACCTCAAGACACCCACTCCGGTCAGGTTAGAGCAGGGATACCCTTTAGTTACTGTTTCAGATAGGGGGCAGGTTTGATATTTTTTCCAGGACGCTGAGGTTAGCACCCTAGTCTTCCGGTCAGTGACCTCAGAGATTCAGGACGGACACACATTTTCCATCCCATTCCAAAGACGGCACCCAACACAGGTCATTGTCACTAATCAGTAACCTGGAGCATTGGGATCTCCTTAAACCACAGAAAAGGCCCTCTATTAGCCCTTCTCCACCACTTCGAGCCACATCCAGTCTCCTATGCCGCGACCAACCCTACTTAACCTCCTGCAGTAGGGTTGGTCACCAGAAGTGGGATTCAGGCTGCATGGCTGACGGAGTAGGGACATCTGACTTGCATATTGAAAGGGTGGCCTTATGTCACATCATTGGTTTTAAAGTTAGCTAGTTCACCTAACCCATTGGTTTGCCTCAGCAGAATGGCATTTCCAACTGTTTACAATGTAATTATTGGATTTTGCGGACGCACCAATCCAGTTGAGTATTTCTTGGAATTCAGTTTAATGTGTTTGGATTAAGTAAACATTTGAATAACAGCTTTTCCGTTTGAGTTTTTTTTATATGGTGAAAAACAATAATTGTTGTATGTCTCTTGCCATTGTTAACAAAAGCTTATGTGTTTATGTGTGTGTAATGTATACTCATTACTGCTCAAGCCCCAGGCCCCCTCCTAAAGTCTTCACATTATGCACAGTTCACACAAGACATGTTCACACAGTATGACAATTACTTTGTAGTAGCATATTACCATTACACACGTTCTGTAGTAGCATATTACCATTACACACGTTCTGTAGTAGCATATTACCATTACACACGTTCTGTAGTAG
>JACXGI010017019.1:0-15190 GCA_016801175.1 Esox masquinongy
CAAAAGGAGCCCCAACTAAGTATTGAGCGTTGTACATGCTCATACTTTTTATGTTCATACTTTTCAGTTGGCCAACATTTCTAAAAATCCTTTTTTAGTATTAGTCTTAAGTAATATTCTAATTTTCTGAGATACTGAATTTGGGATTTTCATTAGTTGTCAGTTATAATCATCACACTTAAAAGAAATAAACATTTGAAATATATCAGTCTGTGTGTAATCAATGAATATACTATACAAGTTTCACTAGTAAACAGAGGCATTCAGACTCTCTTGCTCCTTCTCTCACATAAGTGTGTAAGCAAAAAACACTCACACGCCTGCAAATACACACACACACACACACACACACACACAGATGACACAACAGTGGTGAAAGGAGGTTGAATATTAAATGCAAAATAAATTACACCATTTTAACCCTTCAATAAAACAAACTACTCAAAAAGGCAAGGTAAACTAAATGAAATGATTGAAGAGGATAATTAAACAAAATTGTAAAAAGACAGAAAAAGGCACATACCAGTACAGTAGAGAAAGCCCATCAAATCGTTCTGCCTCCTTAGGCAGGAGTGCCATCGCACGGAAAGAGAGACTGAATCACACAAACACACAGACAGACAGACTGACTGACAGAGGGAGATAAACACACACCCCCACACACACACACATATTACAAAGCCATCGGGTATGACAGCAGTCAGTTGTTTGGAGAGAGATGAGGTGAGACACTGGCAGTTCAAACAGAGATGGTGCTGTGTCACTCACTGCAAAGAGAGAGGGAGGGAGGAAGGGAGAGATTGAAATCCGCCTAGACAGCGAGAGAACACGTTTGCCTACCTTTACCACTAATCTGCCCTGATACCCGTCCCTCACCTCTCCTTCCACTATCACTGGACGTCAGTAGGCACAGACTCACACACAAACACACATGGGCTACACACACAGGCTATAGTTATTTTTGTAAATAACTATAGCCATAAAATAAACCCAGTTATTTTTTTTTAGCTTTGTTGTGGTGCATTAAATCACAGAATAAAACATTAGTATTTCATTGTGCCAGTTTCATCTTTTATCAGAGTGTATAGCTCATTGCAAATTTTATCGCCGATGTTATGTCTCGTTACTACAACGGAAAAATGAATGGCGCAAAATAGTGGGAAAGAGTCACTAGAGAAAATTATACTAAGCAATCTACAAAAACTTGTGGTGTGAAATAACTGACGAAGTAGTGTGGTTTGTTGGCTTTTTTTGCTGATATGTAAAAGTGGTAATGTGTGTTTTTATGTCAACTAAAACTGATGTAAACGATGTCACTACACAGTCAAAATCCTGCTCTCAGGCCGGGAATACAGTTCATCCACTCCTAGTTCGCCACTAGAGGTCTCTAAACTTACATGGTATTCTTTCTTCTTAAGACAATGTAGCAGATTTGTGATTGACAATGTTCCCACAACAGTAACTTCTGACAATGTTGGGATACGCGTGATATTCGGATATTTTGATTGTAATAAGAGAAAACAGTTTAATTTAATTAATATATTGATCACACGAACTACATTTCCCAATAATAAACGTTAGGCTAATAATTAAGCTTATTTTTTGTCAAGAAATGCCAATTACATACATAATCCTCACTCCACCATAGCTCTCAAAACGATGCATGCGTTATCATTATTGGCTTTTTAAATTGTTTGTTTATATATATGTAAACTTGCATATTTTGTTTACGTGTTTTTCCTCTGCGGTCTCTGCATAATAACAATAACAATAACAACGCGTATCCCCGCGAGTGGATGGCTGTGCGGAACTAATACTTACGAGCCTCGCGTTTCAAGAGGGAGGTCAAACCCGCTGGAACATGGGTTTCTTACATGATTTGTAATTCGAAATCCAAGGGTGTGTGTCAATTTCATTTATTTGGTGAGTTATGAAATTATTATTTATATACTTTAACCATCGTTTTTACTTTGGTCTGTTTTAAAGCTTACAAGAACTCGGAGTCATGAGTTGTCGACATTTATATTTAGTTTGTGTTGCTGGTTAGCTAGCTAGCCAAGGACACGTTATAGTACAGTAATTAACGAGGCTAGTTAAGGATTTCTTACAAAACAAAACGTATTACTAAAGTTAATCAGTAATACGTTTTTCTTTTGCGAAATAAGTTACTCCTTTACCAAATATTCTAGCGTTGTGAAAGGTTGCAGTTAATGGCTATCTTGAATGTTTGTAATGCTTTTCCTTTGCTGCTGTGTTAATGTCAGCTGAACGTATCCCGATCTATCCCCTAACTAATATGGTCTCAACATAAATGTGTACCAAGTGCAGAACCATGAACTAATTTTATTTTTTCATAGCTGTGTGACCCCAGATAGAATCAGTAACTGACTAGACTGGAACTTATGAACCCCCTGCAGTCATGCTTCTCTCCATCTTCGTTCGAGAGTCCCTGTGTTGCTCCAAGAACTCCTTCCTACTGACATCCACACACAGCTGTGTCAAGGGCCTACAAGTCCAAAGGGCCAGGGGCATCCACAGTTACTGCCAGTGGTTCCTTTGTCGCCGGGTCCCCTCACGCCTACACATCCAAATACGGGGGGTCAAGAGCCGTAAGAGCCAGACCAGGAGTCAGGAGGAGGAGTGGAGAAAGAGGAATAAGACAGTCCTGACATATATAGCTGCTGCGGGGGTGGGGATGATAGGCTTGTCCTACGCCGCTGTGCCTCTCTACAGGCTCTACTGTCAGGTAGGATCATAAGGGCATTTTATTATAAAAACAACAGCCCCAAAATGTTCATAACCAGTGTTTCAGACTTTTTATTCAGCAGTCTTTCAACCAAAAAGTACTGATGGAAAATAAAACACCTGTGTTGTTTTGAGGGGAAAGGGAACTTATTAGAATAATTGTCAATTTGTACATTTCCCAAAACATGTAGGATACTACTTTTGTTTTACCTTTCTTTAACATTAACCAATGAATACATCACACATCCATAATTCTGACTTTCTTTAACATTAACCAATGAATACATCACACATCCATAATTCTGACTTTCTTTAACATTAACCAATGAATATATCACACATCCATAATTCTGACTTTCTTTAACATTAACCAATGAATACATCACACATCCATAATTCTGACTTTATTTAACATTAACCAATGAATATATCACACATCCATAATTCTGACTTTCTTTAACATTAACCAATGAATACATCACACATCCATAATTCTGACTTTCTTTAACATTAACCAATGAATATATCACACATCCATAATTCTGACTTTCTTTAACATTAACCAATGAATATATCACACATCCATAATTCTGACTTTCTTTAACATTAACCAATGAATACATCACACATCCATAATTATGACTTTATTTAACATTAACCAATGAATATATCACACATCCATAATTCTGACTTTCTTTAACATTAACCAATGAATACATCAAACATCCCTAATTCTGACTTTCTTTAACATTAACCAATGAATATATCACACATCCATAAATCTGACTTTCTTTAACATTAGCCAATGAATACATCACACATCCAAAATTCTGACTTTCTTTATAGTACAGATCAGTTACGTCATGCTGTTAACGCTTGTTCTTTCACTACACTTTAGTTTAATAACCAACTTAAGGTGTCTATCCATATATGACACACCATTCTTTCTGCAGACATCTTTAAATCTTTATTCAGAGTAAATATTTAAGTGTTTTTGAATGACATACTCACAAAAAACAAAGGAGATTTTACAGATTTTTTTAAATCTTTTGTGTGTCGATTGTCCTCCCCATAGGCATCTGGTCTGGGTGGCACGGCAGTGGCCGGTCACAATGCAGAGCAGGTGGAGACGATGGCACCGGTGAAGGACCGGGTCCTCAAGATCACCTTCAATGCAGATACACACGCCAGCATTCAGTGGAACTTCCGCCCACAGCAGTCTGAGATATACGTATGCTATGATTAATGCATGGTTTTGGCAATCTTTCTCTATATTAACCCAATGACATTTATAAACAATCTGTGAAATTAAAACCATTACCTTCACCAGCAACAAAACCCTTATGGTGTGTCATGTGACCATACAGGTGGTTCCAGGAGAAACGGCCCTGGCCTTCTACAGAGCCAAGAACCCGACAGATAAGCCTGTAATTGGGATCTCCACCTACAACGTAGTGCCCTTTGAGGCCGGACAGTACTTCAACAAGATACAGGTACTAATGAACATGCAGTAAGTAGAACACTGCTGAAGTACAGTGCAATTGGAAAGTGGTCAGTCCTCTGGTTTCCATGTTTTGTTACATTACAATTTTATTCTAAAATGGATTACAGTGAATACAGTGGCCTCTATCGTTCTTAAATGGAAGTAGTTTGGAACCACCATCACTCTCCCTACAGCTGGCTGCCTACCCAAACTGAGCAATCAAGAGAGAAGGGCTTTGGTCAGGGAGGAGACTAAGAACCAGATGGTCACTCTGACAGGGCTCCAGATTTGTGTGGGAACTCACAGAGTTCTATTGTATTCTGTTGCATTTGGCAAATAAAAATAATAATGGTCATAACAGAGTTCCTGTGTGGAGAACCTTGCAGAAGGGCAATCTCTGCAGCACACCACCAATCAGGCCATGATGATAGAGAGGCCAGACGGGAGCCACTCCTGACTAAAAAGCATGTGACACCCTGTTTGGAGTTTGCACCTGAAGTTCTCTCTAACCATGAGAAACAACAATCTCTGGTCTGATGAAACCAAGATTGAACTCTTTGGCCTGAATGCCAATATCACATCTGGAAGAAAGCAGTCACCTCTCATCATCTGGCCAATACATCCCTACGATGACGCATAGTGGTGGGAGCATCATGCTATGGGGATGCTTTTCAGTGTCAAAGACTGGGAGAATGGTCAGGATTGAGGGAAGGATGAACAGAAAGAGAAGGGTTAGGGTTAACAGAAATCACCCAAATGGCCCTGATCAAAAGTTTACATACTCTTGAATGTTTGGCCTTGTTACAGACACACAAGATGACACACACAGGTGAAAATGGCAATTAAAGGTTTATTTCCCACACCTGTGGCTTTTTAAATTGCAATTAGTGTCTGTGTAGAAACAGTCAATGAGTTTGTTAGCTCTCACATGGATGCACTGAGCAGGCTAGATACTGAGCCACGGGGAGCAGAAAACAACTGTCAAAAGACCTGCGTAACAAGGTAATAGAACTTTATAAAGATAGAAAAGGATATAAAAAGATATCCAAAGCCTTGCAAATGCCAGTCAGTACTGTGCAATCACTTATTAAGAAATGGAAAATTCGGGGATCTCTTGATACCAAGCCAAGGTCAGGTAGACCAAGAAAGATTTCAGCCAAAACTGCCAGAAGAATTGTTCAGGAGACAAAGAAAAACCCACAGGTAACCTCAGGAGAAATACAGGCTGCTCTGGAAAAAGACAGTGTGGTTGTTTCAAGGAGCACAATACGACGATACTTGGACAAAAATTAGCTGCATGGTCGAGTTGCCAGAAAGAAGCCTTTACTGCGCCAATGCCACCAAAAAGCCTGGTTACAATATGCCCAAATTACAGCTTGACACACCTCACAGCTTCTGGCACATTGTAATTTGGAGTGACAAGACCAAAATAGAGCTTTATAGTCATAACCATAAGCGCTATGTTTGGAGAGGAGTCAACAAGGATTATAGTGAACAGAATACCATCCCCACTGTGAAGCATGGTGGTGGCTCACTGATGTTTTGGGGGTTTGTGAGCTGTAAAGGCATGGGGAATCTTGTGGAAATTTATAGCAAGATGAATGCAGCATGTTATCAGAAAATACTGGCGGACAATTTGCATTCTTCTGCACGAAAGCTGCGCATGGGACACTTTTGGACTTTCCAGCACGACAATGACCCTAAGCACAAGGCCAAGTTGACCCTCCAGTGGTTACAGCAGAAAAAAGTGAAGGTTCTGGAGTGGCCATCACAGTCTCCTGACCTTAAAATCATAGAGCCACTCTGGGGAGATCTCAAACGTGCGGTTCATGCAAGACGACCAAAGACTTTGCATGACCTAGAGACATTTTGCCTGGACGAATGGGCAGCTATACCACCTGCAAGAATTCGGGGCCTCATAGACTACTATTACAATAGACCGCACGCTGTCATTGATGCTAAAGAGGACAATACACATTATTAAGAACTAAGGGTATGCAGACTTTTGAACAGGGGTCAGTTCATTTCTTTCTTTGTTGCCATGTTGTGTTTGATGATTGTGCCCTTCTGTTATGACCTACAGTTGAATGTGAATCCCATAAGAAATAAAATACGTGTTTTGCCTGCTCACTCGTGTTTTCTTTACAAATGGTACATATATTACCAATTCTCCAAGGGTATGCAAACTTTTGAGCATAACTGTAAATGAAGTCACATTTCCAGTAGCTATCAACCAGCATTGTTCATAAAAGGCAGCTTAAACTGTTGAACCTCAATATTGAGTCTGTGTCTTTTTAAAAGTATTTATTTCCCAATCCCAGTGTTTCTGTTTTGAGGAGCAGCGGTTAAATCCTAAAGAAGAAGTCGACATGCCTGTGTTCTTCTACATCGACCCGGAGTTTGACGAAGATCCACGTATGGCCAGAGTTGACACCATCACCCTCTCATACACCTTCTTCGAGGCCAAGGAGGGACAGAAACTACCACTTCCTGGATACAGTCTGACTTCGCAACACAGCTAAAGACTGAGTGTGCCATTTTAAAGACTATTCACTGTACTGTAAGTCTGATATGTAAAGCAGGCATCCATGTATTGGACCTAGTGCTATAAGACACATTTCTTCACTTCAGAAAGTGCTTCAGAAAAGCAAAACTTTTATGGGTTATGATTGCTGTATTATTAATCATTATATAATGACAGAATGTATAGATAACAAAACATTGTACAGAGAATATGTTCTGCTGTTTCTTTTGAGAAAATTATTTGATGTACGCTTTCGGTCTTTTGTCTATCAGTATAGAATCCTGAAAGGTGAAACTGCCAACTCCTTTTGGAATATTACAATTAAATTACAACAATCAACAAACCCAGCTTTTCACCCCATCTGACATCATTGGATGCGTGATAGAACAGCTAAATATATAGTTACATTTTTGACACACCAGAAAACTACGCTGCTGGACGCACTTCACTATGGTTTAATTGAAACAACACCGGAGTGCTGAAGCAGACAGTGGCACTGTTTCCCCTAATGTGGATTCCGTCTTTAAAGAGGAGCATCACCCATTTCAAATGGCCATGCTCCTTCAAAAACACAAAGTTCTCAAGAAGTAATCTCACTTTTTCTAACAATGACTGCAACCTGTCTCAAAATCACCACCAATCACAAACAGAATAAGTTTTAGGTGTTCAGCCAGTCATTTGGGGAGGTGAAGGCATTGCCTTGTCTGTTTCTGTATGATAAAATCTATTTCGTCTTCCAAATATTGGTTTGCAAGGTGCGGCTTTTCAGATGGGAGGAAATGTCATGTCAGTTATATGATCCTGTGACTTGTTCTTCTTGAAGACTACAGTGTTCTAGAATCAAATACATTATGGTCAATGAAGACTACTGTGTTCTACAATTAAATTAAGATTAATTTGCTGTTCTTTTTGCCTATTGAATACTTGATATTTTTCATCTGAAATGTGCTAATGTCTGGAAAGATGTGTTCAAATGGGTATTGGTGTAATTGAATAAGTAGAGGGTGACAGAGGAATGTTAATCCTGAAAACCTATCTGAAAACAAATTATAAATGACAGTTGGCAGTATACTTTTCCATTTCTTTACCAATTTGTCAGCTTAATGTGCCAAAATTCAATTGCCAACATCCAGTCTTTTTTCCTGGTAACAAAGTTTTCTACATTTCGTGCCCGTCTCCATAGCTGCTGTGAACCATGTACCATGTACAAAACAAGATCTACATTTTTGTCCTAATTATATTTAAATATGAAGGTATTAACGTCTCAAACGCATCAACATTTTTGGAAAGTTTGGGAAAACATCAAGGAAAATCATCAAGCAATAAGTAATGTAGTATCCTAGGAGACAATTTGTTGGTTGCGAACAAATCTACGCAGGTCGATGCAATGGTTGCCTACCTGATCATTGAAACATGGGTTTTATTTCATTGTTTTAACTTTCCGGATATTACTGCGTGTTTATTGTACTACGGACGATGCAGCTCCAGATGGCAGGAGATGAACGTAATGATTGCTGGTTGGAGGCGCACTCGAAATCTGTGGCGCACTAGAAGTACCGTCGTTTGGATGATCTCATTTTATGAAGTATAAGCACAGAAAGCTTAAAATGAAAAATATATTATGTACATTTGTCATTTTTTTCACTTTCAATGTAAAAATGTTTAGGCCATTCCATCACTACAGGCTTCTGAGCAATATTTAAGTATCACAGTTCGTGAGCAATCGAGGCCTATCTAATGGCCGCAGTGAAGTTGTTGCTCTATCCAGCTCCTTGCATAACCCACCTGACCATCAGACCCGCTGTATCCATCCACTACACTGTAAACAATATCCTTTATTAGCTTGCAGCTAAATGCAATGTTGACCCAGTGATTGACACATTTTCTCAGTCGGGTATACTATCATATTTATGAATCTGTTCTTAGTAAATTTGCTTCTAAACTAGCCTGTGTTTAATTCCTATTGCGTCAACTCCGCTTGCTAGCCTCACAATGGCGCGGTTGTTTTTCCTGACTAATCCTATAGATCAGCAGACTTAATGAAAACGTTAGGCTTTGAATTGGGCAAAACATTTCAACCATATTTTTCATTTTAATTCCGTCATCAAAATAATAATGTGTATTTTCTTGTGCTACTGTTTTGTTGTGCGCCTTATTGTCCCATCATTTTCTAAATAGAAAAAAGTCGCTAATTCCGGAGCGGTTCAGCGCTACACCAGAAAAGAGCTCAGCCAAAATAACAACAAACCTAACCACGCTGTCCGCTGCCAAGCCAGAGTCTCCTGGTTGCGTCCCTGAACACTGACCCAGAATCTGTTAAAAAAGAAGTCACCCCAAATCTTATTAGGACACAAAATCACTAACACTGATCTGAAGTCAGTGCTACGGTGGTGTACTTCACACAAGGCTTGGCAACCAGTTATAGCCACACCCCTCTCTTGTTTCAAATGGGCATTTACGGAGTTTGACGGACGTTTTCAGCGACTACTACGGATTCAAGACTGCCCCAGCAACCGGTTGGATAAGCCAACCAAAGAGGAGCAAATGAAGATCGTCCCTCTGCCGCTAATGGAGACGAAATGCTTGGAGACTGAAGAGAGGAAACGACTGAGACCATAGAAAGCTGGGGAACAGCGTGGCTGCCTGTCTCTGCGGGATTATTACAAAATGAAACCTTGTATTCTCAAGGCACGATAGAGGGAATGGAGGATTTATGAATTAAAGATTTCCTCAAACGAACAGGTTCTGCATGATCGGCAAGCTTTGATGTTTACAGTGGATCACTTGATGTACAGTCGCCTAGGCTAATTCGTATCAATTTGATGTTGCATTCTGCTGTCACTTTTGATGGTAAAATTGACACTTGTAGCTTTCAAGCGACTAATTTAGCGGTGGTAAAATCTGTGTTTTTATTCTACATGGATACATTATTCTACGAAGAAAATTAAATGGTGTGTGAATCGCAAAGGCCATCCATTAGCTTAACTGTCAAAGAACATCGCACTTAAATTCACTCCCCTTTTGATACTTTGATTCGTGCGTCACACTGCTCAGATCTTAAGTTGGCGGACAAGCAGAAGTGATCGATGTCTTGTACAAGGTGTTCCACGATGGAACGAAATCATTCTTTACCGTGAGGATGAACCACAGAACCAGTCCCGCCAAGGCTTACGATTTTCTGCTGAAATTTCTCCTGGTGGGGGACAGCGATGTTGGGAAGGGGGAGATACTAGCGAGCCTCCAGGATGGAGCCAGCGAGTCTCCATACGGCTACAATATGGGTGAGTGTCCATAATGACAGCCTGTCTTTCAGTGTACAGAAATATAAACAAACGACATTTTAATTTTAAACATCTGGTCAGATAGAAATGGTCTAAGATACCATCTTATGACCACCAGGAAGTGAAATAACTTTTTCACGATTTTAATTGTGTAATACAGTCCAGTAGGGACCCAGTCCCAGTTAGCTCATTCTGGATGGTCCATGTCATTTATAGCAATGGTTGTCATGCCTTAGTTATCCTGTGCACATTCATTAGGGGGTTATTAGTGGGTCGAGACTAAAGCTGGACAAGTCGTCTTGGACATCTGAGAGTCAGGATACTTGCATCCCAAATGGAACCGTATAGTGCTCTGCTTCTGACTGGGGGTTATTGTTTTGGTCTAAACTAGTGCACTATGTTTAGCGAAAAGGGTGCAGCTCTCTGTGTGGACAAACATCATGAGTGACAGGACATATGGACAGACGTGTCCAGACGTGTAAAAATTATAATATTTGGGGGTGGGGGGTGTATTTTATGATCTCTTGCAAAAAAGAGGTTGACCATAATATTACAGTTAGAACACAAGGACCAGGTTGTTTCTCTCTTGATGTTTTCAACAACCCTAACCCTAACCCTCGTACCAGCTTTATCTCTTATATCCCAAGTCCCTTCATATCCCTAGATGCACATTCAGATATGAGGGAACAGGATAGTCTAACCAGGATGCCATCATGTACTCTTGGCTTGTAAATAAATATTTAGTCCTTTGTTAGAAGCTTTAATAGAGGTCTTAAAGGACTGGTTTCTATAAACATGTAATAAGATAACATTTAATATTTAACAATGGTTCCAATTAATGTTAGAAAATCCTAAAGTTTTTGGGAGTGGGGAAGCTAATTTCATTGCTGGGGTGCCAGGAAAGACAAAGGCTTTTACTGTGCTCGCCTAGGGGTGGGATGGTAGGACTGGGAGGTAGAGGTGGAAGGTAGGGTTTGGAAATAGGGTTTGGAGGTACTGTAGCCAGATAGGTTTGGGAGGCAGGGGAGGGAGGTAGGACTGGGAGGTAGAGGTGGAAGGTAGGGTTTGGAAATAGGGTTTGGAGGTACTGTAGCCAGATAGGTTTGGGAGGCAGGGGAGGGAGGCAGGACTGGGAGGTAGAGGTGGAAGGTAGGGTTTGGAAATAGGGTTTGGAGGTACTGTAGCCAGATAGGTTTGGGAGGCAGGGGAGGGAGGTAGGACTGGGAGGTAGAGGTGGAAGGTAGGGTTTGGAAATAGGGTTTGGAGGTACTGTAGCCAGATAGGTTTGGGAGGCAGGGGAGGGAGACAGGATTAAAGCATAGCCTGAAGGTATGGAGAGGCAGTGCCCCTGCTGATCCATAGACTGCCCCATGACCACAGCCGTACCATAACTCTCACCACAAGCTTATGGTGCATCATGGTGCATTATGATGCATTATGATGCCCTACAAGTGGTAGGGAGATGGTGATTTTCGAGGCCTGTCCAAGTTTGTTGTTGCAACCGTGAGAAATCTTTCCCTAGCATTGGTCTAAAGCAACTCAAGTGTCTGTCATGCCAAGCCCACACCAACGTTTTCCAATAAGTCAATATCTACATTATTGTGTGAGCAAAGCCACAGTGTTTCTACAACAAACATTGACAGAAGAGAAACAGAAAGCCTGGGCATGATCCAGAGTTTGGGTTGTGAGATAAAGCCATTTTATATCTGTTCACTGTGATGGGGCAATAAATGAGAATGTCAATGTAGTTACCCCACCTCTGTTTTGGTAAACAGCTGAGGGATGCACTTTCCATTATGCAGAAACAAATAATGTCTTATTAGAAACAGAACACCAGAGGAGATACAGGCATATACACTATTGCAGTGTAGATACCGGCAGCTGGAACACCGTCCATGTCCAGAGAGAACCCTTGACAAGGCCAAACAGGAAATAGCTCTACCCACTTTGCTAAGCACAGCCTCAGACCACTAAAGGGACACCAGCGGACCACTAACTAACCTGAGACAAGGCCGAGTGTAGCCCACAGAGTTCTCTGCTAACACCCAAGCCCCAGGAGGCACAAAGCCAGAGAAATATAGCTAGTTCTTGACTGAACCCGCTGACATGACGTACTGCACTCTTTGGAATATGTGGGGGAACACTAGTAAGCCAATGACCCAGCCCCCCTTATAGCTATGGAGAGAGGTTATCCCATTGGAAAGAGGGGAGTCCTCCAGGCAAAGAGAACAAGCTAGGGTGGTTGGTCAAAGTCAATATCAGCATAATATAATTTCTTCCTCCAACTACCATAAGGCAAAGCAGCTTGAGTTTTCCTCACTGTCTCCTTGCTTTATTTTTGCAGTGTCATTATTTTTCAGGCCTTTTGGGCAGATTTTGAGTGTACATTTTCTGGAATTTGATTCTAAACATGATATCCCTACCCTGCCTGCCCAATGTTTTTGCACATATTTAACTCCTAAATTGTGTAGATTTCCTAGCTATCAAGCCCCTTAGGTAAAATGTACCTAGCCAGAGAGAGTATTGCACAAAATATCTACAAACATATAAGGACAAACATATTTGCTTTATGTAACAAGGTATATCATAACATCTTGTGGCTTTGGGTGGATTACCCGTTTAAGGAAACCAACGTGTAATTGTGTATCTTTTGGTGAACTACTCAGTCTGGCTCAATGTCTCTAAATGAAGGTTTATGGCATAGATACACTACAAGCGTTGAGTTGCTTTGCCATATGCATCGTGGCAAAGTGATGTTCTACCTGGTACACCAGAATCCATCCAAAATCATCTTTTCATATTTTCAGTCACAAGACAGAAAGAATGTTCACGCCAGCCATTGACAATTGAACCTCAGCGTTTGGATGTGACACAACATGATTAGCATAGCAGTTGTTATTTAATTCAATGGGGGCATTCCTTAACGGCTATCCGCTGATGGCAATGCCAGATGCTTGGTGGCTCTACTGTAGCTTCTATGTTAACATAAAATACCCCTACTGGTACCCAAGTGGCTGGGCTGATCAAACATTTACCAAATATTTTTGTTGTACCTAGGGCTGTTGCAATTATTACATTATTGCCTGCATCACGATTATTTGAGCCAGATCGCAATTATTTTTATGACTACAAACGTTTTGCATAATATTTTGCAAAATCATGTTTCCTATCTGGATAAGGGATTTTTAGAAACATTGATGTTAGATGTCTCATCAAATTGGCCTACCATGCGAATTATGTCTGTTTCATTCAGTTGGGATGTCTAGCCCAGGGGTGCAGAAGAGCATTTGACGGTTCTGCAGAAAGTTATGGGTGCAGATCATTTACAGAAAGTGAATTGCTTCTTAATTTCAGTATTTTTAAACCTAGTTTACAATTGTTTTGCAATGCAATGTTATGTAATTTCGCAAAATTATTATTTAATATGGTTACATGGGGCAAGACACCCCCTGGGGTAAGACGACCCCCCCATGTAACTCTCACAAAAAACACAAAATGTCACCATTATTTTTTTCAACACCTCTGGCTGCCAGTAGTCTTAATCAACTACAAATTTCCTCTGTATCATTACACCTCAGTCCACTATTAAAAACGTTTTCTTCTGCATCTCATTTTAAGGACTGCTGGGATTTAGAACACTGCCTTATTTAAACAATAATAAGTTTAGTTTAACTGTATGAAATGGCATGTAAGGAAAATGTAAGTGGTGTAAAAAAACAAGGCCAATTCTTAAAAATCCTAAGGCATTATCTTCTATTGGGATAACATTACCCCAGTAGTTGGAAAAAATGCCCCTTTCCTAAAAAAATACATTTTATTAAATACAAATGAATCTGTCCACTGTAGCCATTTACTTTACTTTATAATCCATTACACTAAGCACAGCCACCTTCAACATACAAAAGAATCACTAAACTTTTCATTTTGTTTCAGTACATAGACATTGATCGGGGGGGGGGCGCTCTTGCCCCATGTAACCCTACACAAACGCGATTTGTGGCATCAACTAAGAATTGACAAAAGGAAAAAACACTGAAGAATGTCTGAAATGTTTTTACTAACATTTTGTTATTTCATCCATATTTTGTTATTGTCAAATTTTGTTATTTCATCCATATTTTCGAATTAATAAAATGAATAAAAATAAATTGTTAATAAAATTAATAGTCCTTTTGTATTAATCAACAAACCACGCTTTTCTAGGTTAGAAAGGCCTACATAGTTTAAGAATAAGCTGTTTCAAGTAACTAGGGCTATGATATTTGCAGCAGAATATGAGGTCAAACGTCACAATACACAGGAAAATGTAATTATCAATGCTTTGTGGTTGCATTTTGTGAAGAGCAATCGTTAACAACATTCATGTAGTGGTAGACCCAAAGCCAAACACAGCTGCACCACTCTGGGTGCATTTTGGTTTAAAGCCAAATTGAAAGCCCAATAATTTGCCCCAATAATTTGGAGGAGGCAAATAGTCAGATTTCCTGCAGAAAGGTGGCGCTTAAAATCGCAAACATCACAGATCTGATGAACATGGTGGATTTCTGGATCCACCACTTGTATTTTTACTATATTACTAGGCTTAGACTATAATAGTGGCATAACATTTATAATATAAACAACTACATCGTTAATCGCAATTATTTGTGTGACAATTAATCATCAAATAAAATATTTGTGACAGCCCTAGTTGTACCCAAAACAACACTTGACAGATGCATGATAATCAAGGCCATCTAACCATGTAACACAGACACTAAATTTCTCCTTTTCATCCAGGCCCCTTCTACAAACTAGGCAACGTAAAACACACCCCATCTGAAAAATAATTCAAGAGTCTGCTCGTCCCTTAATCTAGTAGGCCAACTTTTGGGGTTTGTGCCAACATGCCCGTCAAACCGAGGACAATGAAAGATGATAAGTTGAAAGATTGAAAAATTTGATATGACGAGTGTGTCACGTCCCCGCCTCCGCGAGCGCACAGCAGAGGGCGCCCGCGCCCTTGAGTCTCAGTGCACACCAAAGCACACACCTGTCACCAATCACCAAATCACACACCTGTCCCCAGTCACCTCATCAGCACGCAGATTTATACAACTCCCTGCCACTTCTCCCCTGCCAGATCAATGGTTCATGTTTACATGCCACATCTAGCGT
>JACXGI010017020.1:0-15058 GCA_016801175.1 Esox masquinongy
TATGTAGATGGCAGTGTTGTAACCACCACTGATACACAAGACCAGTTCAGCTTCTTCCTGGGGTTCCCCTGTGATAACATGCAGCCTGGACTGTCAACCAGTTGGGTCTGCGTCATCCAGCTAATTATCTCTGTCTAACACTTTGTCTGACAACCCGGTTTCCCTCCCACAGGGCCATCCAGCACTGCCTGGTAAATGGACGTATCATCAGGGCCTCAAGAGTTTGCCGTCTATGTGCGTTGCCTCTGACCCCTGAAATATACAATGCAACATTTTACACTACCGACTTAAAGACTGGGTCTGGTCTGGAAGGTCATCTTACATACGTGTTGACCTTCCAGACCCTGGTAAGTAGAAGACCGCTCTGATCCTGTGTTTTCTTCTGCACATAATCTAATAGCTCAATTAGGTATTTTCAGTTCATTAATGGGAATGGAAAATGTATAACATTCGCTGCAAAGACCCAATTGCCGCAGTGAGACACATTTTGTTCTCTGAGTAATATGGACCCAAACTAAAATCGGTTTAGCTTCAGCCTGACATTTGAAGTCCATCCACCTCCGTTTCTCTTTCAGTAATGTCTAGAAGTGAAAGGCTTCTTGCTGTTGGGTATTATACCAAATCTTCAGTGTCTTCCCTTCTGCTAACTCCTGCTAATGTATGTGTTCTCTGAGTGTTGTGTAGCTGCAGCAACAGGTGACCACCAATCTTAACCAGCTTCCTCCTGCTCCCAGGCCAGCAAGACCCACACCTGACACACAAATACCATGAAGCCATAGACAAACTGATATAGGCATCTCCATTCATTTGTTTGCTCATATGGGATGTGTTTCTCTGAACCCCAAAATTTACAATGCAACGTTTTACACTGATTTTTATATTTTTAGGTGCTGCACCTAATGTCTTTATTCAACTGTCTCTCTTTCTGTGTAGGGCGTGCCTAATGTCAGAGAGGAACCCTGCTCGGAACACTAAATCAAATGCTGACAACCTATAGGACACACTGGAGACGTGCATGTGAAAGCTGCCGGGAAGAAGTAGGGACAGAGACATCTTTTGGGGCTTTGTGTGTGAAGACACCTGGGTTGATGATGGACCTCTCACCCTGTTGTCTCTCTCTGCCTCATCTTTCTCTGTCAGAATCCCACTGCAGTGTATTCCTATGCTGATATCCGTGTCCTCGGCAACCGGGGTCGTCCGTATTACACCTGTGGATACCACTTCTGCATTCATGGCAAGACTGCTTCCAATGGGGTGTATCGGCTATCCACCTCAACCTGTCTGTGTGTGTGTGTGTGTGTGTGTGTATATGTATACTTGTGAGCACCATGACCAATCAGTAAAAAAAAGAAATTGGGACATTTTGGCGGTCCTATTCTGCAAATTGGGAACGTCAATGATAATGTGTGTAGACCAAAATATTTTTGAATTTTTTATGTAATATAGATGAAATTGGAAATTATTTTTATGTCTATTGGCGTAAGACTATTCTTAAAAATTCTTATCCGGCACAGCCAGAAGAGGACTGGCCCCTCAGAGTCTGGTTCCTCTCTAGGTTTCTTCCAAGGTTTTTGACCCTACTTGGGAGTTTATCCTAGCCACTGTGCATCAATTTATTGTTGTTGCTTGCTCTTTGGGGTTTCTAGGCTGTGTATCTGTGCATTTTCCTATAACAGACAATATAAAAATGGCTTTATAAAATAAAGTTTGTTCCTTGCTTGCATCAGATGTTGTTTTGCCTTCATTCAAAATCTCTGTAGTGGAAATGGGTGTGATGTGCCTCAGTGGATATTGGATTCTGAGTAGAATTGCACAAAAAGATAGGTCTATAGTACACAGTTCTGAAAGATGAAACTTATTCAATTCCAGTGTGATTAAACCCCTATAAAATTGAACAAGGGCAGTCATATAAAAGCTCTATTGTATTTGGGGCAAAATCCAGGGTGGCCACAAGGCTTACCACTGTAAGGATTTGTCTTTTTTTTAGAGAAAACAAAGATTTTTTTGTTAGAGTTTTAGGCAGTGCTTTATAAACTGTAAAACCAGTGTTGGTTTTACAGTTTATAACAAAGTCCTGTGGAAGTCAGATAATAAAATAGGGACATGTATTTTTTTTTTTTTAAAGAATTTTAGGGGGGGATTACCCCATGTTACCCTACTGAACAAATACATAAACCACATTAGCTGCTGGTCCCAGGTTTCATGAATTGAGATGAAGATAACAGAAACACCATTTGGACACAAACTGCTTATAGGTATGTTTCATTAACTGATTTTCTTATGAACTGTTGCTCAGTAAAATATTTTTTTTTTTATGAAGTTCATTTTAAATGTAATTTTGTTTGATGGATTGGGAGACCGGTAAAGAAAAACATGGTTGTGTTAGTACATGTCGAGTGCACCCACGCTTTACTACTTGTGTGAGATATGTCAACGTGTACAGTAAACCACAGAAAAGTAGCCATTCTTCACCAACAAAAAGGGCTATTTTAGGCTTTGGAGTTAAGGTTAGAATTAGGCCTGTAAGTAAATGAGTCATTCCCCGGGCCTATATCCCAGTTTGAGGTGCTGAATATCAGAGACAGCGAGCGAAAGGGGAAGCGTTATTCTCGTTGGCCGACAAGATTTTCGAGAAACGTTGGTGTAGCGACGCCATTTTGGGAAGGAGACTGGCCAAAGTGGCAAAAATAAAGCGAAGCATTTCCCAGCACTTTTAACAAGTTTATGAGATGAGCACCGTGGAACGGCTGATACATACAATGGGCGTCTTGACCTTGTTAAGTAAAAACTAACAAAAAAGGGAATGGCGACTATCAAAGACAACATGAGCTAGCTAGTAGGCTGTGACTGGCTGATTAAGCAAGCTATTTAGCTAACAGAAGAAGCCACTATCTGCAGTGTAGAGAGCACCTATGAAGTTATTGGAAGAGCTTTGACTATATTACAAGCAGGGTTTTTCCTGCATAGAGGAATTTTTGACGCCCCCAAAGAGGTTTTGGGGGGTGCTAAAGGAAAATGACCAGCGCCAAAATGATAACTGAAAAAAAATTGCATTTCAATTCCCCCCGAATGTGTATAACAATTTATCAAACAACTGTTGAACAAGCAGAACATAAACCGAAGGCTAATGAGATCCTCTAACCAACGTCATTCTCCCATGTCGGTTATTTCAGTTTTTTAATCATGTTAATACTTTCCACTTAAAAACACACTACCGCGTGTGTAGTCACGTGACTTCACACCGTCCGGTCAGCGGCATGGAAGCAACGTGGAGGAGAACTCAAACACCGAGTCAACTGAGCAGCTTGTCACAAAGAAAAACGCAGTGTCCTTCGTTTGGACACATTTTGGCTTCAGCTAAGACGACACCTAACAAAATGAGGTCAAATGTAAACAGTGCAGAAAAACTGTTTCAGCGACCAAAGGTAATCCCACCAATCTGTTTCAACACTTGGAGCACAATCACATATCTAATTGGGGCTATCTGGGTGATGACTGGCTACTATATTCTTTCTGTGTTTGTTTCTATGTGTCATAAATGATAATGTCTATATATTTTTATGACTTTTTATTCTCCTTTTCTTTCTTTCTGTGCTGATGTTCTTGTTAAGCACTTTGTTACATGTGTTAAGAAAGGTGCTATATTTTACTTCAGCACACTATATACATTCTGTGACAACAATAAAAAAGCTGTTCATATAGCACCTTTCTTAATGTTACAATGTGCTTGATATACCAATGTTAAAATGTAAATTTCACATTAAAATAAAGCAAAAAAAATAAAAATCGTTCATTAATTGTAATCAAGGTAAAATGTTCAATTAATCGTGTGACCTCTGCAACTGACTGCCTCTCCTAGCCCCACACCCATGTCCATCAAACTCACTCCCCTCCCCCATTCCAATGTTGTAATAAATCAGATTGTTAGTTAATAAATGTAAACAAGTGCAACCGTAGCTACCAAATTAACATGAAGACACTGTGGACACGCGTGACGTCAAAATGTTAGATACAGTAGCTAGCTACAGTCTAAATGTAGCCACTTATGTGTGTTGAGTTAGACCATATAAGAATAGTAGGATAGCAACAGTCTCCAAGTATTCTAACTCCAAAAGCATTTTCAGATTCTATCTAGCATAAAATTCTAAGGTTGTGTAAATCTTATGTGATTGATGGAAGGAAATACAACCACAAATTTGAATCCAATACATTCAACAATAATATATTATATTCCTTAAATTAAAACAGACCAACAATGACAGCTAGAGAGAGAGAAAAAGGGCATAAAATAATTGGGCTGCTTTGAATCAACTTCTCTTAACTGAAACGATATTCACAATACCTTCTTTTAAGTGATAGATAATAACTATCTATTTCCTACCATGCTCTAGATAATACTTTCCAACCAGAAAAGTGTTCCTTCTGTAATACTACATCTTGCTGTACAACCCCTTTAAACAATGTGAACACTTAAGTGATAATGTTCAAACAAACAGGGTCCAGATACTCAAAAAAGGTATTGAATGCATATCACTATAAGAAATAGAACAAATAAAATATTTAAGTGTAACCATTCATGTTATTTCTGTGCATTTAATGGAGAATTTCAGAGCGTGATGTTAGATGTTCCTTCATGTTGAAATTAGCCAACAACAACCGTAATCCGTGATTCTTTGAAGAGCCATATGAAATCCTAGACGAAAAGCTATTGAAGACGTAGGGGGATTTGAGTATGTTTTACACATTCTATCCAAATCACCTTTCAATATATAACGTCAATTACAGGTGAATTCGCGTTTCAGTTGATTTTATATTTTATTTACAACATCATTACACCTTACTTCCACTAACTGTAGCTTGTGATGCCTAAATGCCTAATAGCCTGAATACAAACCCATAATTTGTATTGGCTGTTTAAGATGACATGATTTCAATTTCATTTAGCCAACATTCTTGATCAGAACCCTTTAACAATACATTTAAAAATTATGAAAAATCTCATCTAATAGCCGAAATCCAAATTGATAACTTGAAAAACTCCAGGCCTTTGACCAATATGAAGACCAATATTAAATCACTGGAATCGAAATAGTGTACACATCTGCTTTAAAGTATTAAGATTGTGCATTCTATTCAGCGTCACAATTAAGCATAGGAACAATATCCAAAGAAACTGTTCAAGCCTCACAAGCTCTGAATGTCTTGATTCATAAAAGGGTTGACCTTTGGAATGAAGGGGGTTAATTCCATAGGACTGCATCAAGAATGGACAATAATAATGTCTTTATAGGGCTTTCCTTACAACCATTTTGCTGAATAATTTAGGAAAAAAATATAATAATAATAAAGAACACAATGCAAATTACAATACAAATGACTGCATATGAAATACATATTGCCCTATACAGCAAAAATTATTCTACATTCCACAGTGAATGTATTGTAGAACATACTTAGGAGAATGTGTAGAGTCAAAATATGCTGAAAAATCATGGGGCACTATGTTATTGCAATTGTTGATGGCGTTTTTTTAAACGCCTGTTGTGTTTAACAGCAATGGGTGGGGTTACACAAGCTTAGAAACATAATGTAATTTCCTGCAAACAAAAGAGAAATTGCTTATTCAGGAAGCAAAGCAAAGACTGAGCTCGTTCTTTTGAAAACCATCAACATGGCAGTTGACGGCTCCAAAACAAGCATTAGAGTCCTTCCCCTAACCATGGAGGTTGATTTTGTTTTTCTCAGATCCTTGAGGGGTATTGTGAAATTAGCAGAGCTGGTGAGACATTTTTATACATATTTTCTTTGACAAACCATTGTTTCCTGGAAAGAAGCATAAACACAGATATAGCAATAACTAGTACAGTATAAATGGTTAAAAGAGATTTTTTTAAATTGTATTTCACGTTTGTTTCTTCTTACAAAGTGATATATTCTTACAGTTACATTCTTTCTTAAAAGTGTTGTCTAGAAGACATGAGAAAGCAGAAGTTAACAAGATTATAATTGTTTAGTTCCTTTAAATTGTGCCCAGTTAAACCCAGTGAGGAGGCCCAAAACTTGACTTGGGTTAAAATAAGTGAAGGAACTCCATATTTCGCACATTAGACTATGTTCATCTAAATGTATGTGTTAATAAGGCTTGTTCCAATAAGGCTTGCTCTTTTGCCTAAAAAAGGAACCGGCCCAAGTCAAGCACTAGGTAGGTCTAGTTGAGGGTTACCTAATTGAAGGTACTGTGGTGTCCTCTAGTGGACATTACATTTTTATCAACAAAAACTACAAGCATTTTCAAAGCTTTTTATGTCAGACAACATTTTCATTTGTAGGATTAGTACAACGAAACTGCATTTCTTCAATCTAATAATCTCATCTAAAAAAATACACTATCAATAAATACCTTTTGGATAGAGAATTCCTTTATAATACCCAATTGACAATTCTCTCTTTTTCAGGGGACTATGTTTGTAGCTTTTGTGTGTTTTGCTGCAGCTGTCAGGCCCAAATATATTGCAGCTACATGCATGGAGTTTGTGATCACCTTTTCCTTGATTCTGCTTTACACTCTGAAGTTAAACAAGAAGATAACACTGGTCTTCTGGCCTCTCATTGTAAGGAACCTATTCAATTGAATTGTTTTCTATCTGTCTTTAATGTTCATCAGCTGTTACGAATGTGTCAGAATGTTCTCAGCTTTCTGAGAAGTGTCTATTGTATTTTCCTTATCAGGATGTGATCAACTCACTTTTTGCAGCAGTCTTCATACTTATCCTGAGTTTGATAGCAGTTTCCACGTACACAGTGACAGCGACCTTGGTTGGAGCGGTGAGACCACTTGTTTTGCTTATTGACCTTCTAATTGTAGGACTCATAGACCTGAGTGGAGCCTTCCTATACACACTCTCCTGTCAAAAATGAACTGAAATATACCCGAAGTCATTAGAATGTCATCTACAACCCCATTTCCAAAAAAAGTTGTGAAGCTGTGTAAAATGCAAATAAAAACAGAATGCAATGATATGCACATTATTTATCCCTATATTTAATTGAAGATCATATAAAGACAACATATGCTGAACTGAGAAATGTTATTGTTTTTGGAAAAATACATGCCCATTTTAAATATGATGCCAGCAACAAGTTTCAAAAAAGTTGGGACAGTGGCATGTTTACCACTGTGTTGCATCGTCTCTTCTTTTAAAAACACTCTGCACATGTTTGGGAACTGAGGATACCAGTTGCTGTAGTTTTGAAAGTGGAATGTTGTCCTGTTCTTGCTTGATATAGGATTTCAGCTGCTCAACAGTTTGGAGTCTCCTTTGTTGTATTTGTCATTTCATAATGCACCAAATGTTCTCTCTAAACAGGTCTGGCCAGCTCCCGGACTCTTTTACTACGGAGCCATATGTGCAGAATGTTGTTTGGCATTGTCCTGCTGAAATAAACTAGGCCTTCCCTGAAAATGATGTCGTCTGCATGGCAGCATATGTTGTTCAGATGTGCAAGTCACCCATGCCATGTGCAATGTGCACCCCATACTATCACAGATGTTGGCTTTTGCACTGTACACTGATAACAAGCCGGATGGTCCCTCTCCTCTTTAGCTCGGAGGACGCGTTGTCCATGATTCCTGAAAAGAATCTCAAATTTTGATTTGTCAGTTTTCCACTTTGCCTCAGTCCATCTAAAATGAGCTCGGGCCCAGAGAAGGCGCTGGCGTTTCTGGATGTTGTTTATGTATGGTTTCTTCTTTGCATGGTAGAGTTTTAACTTGAATTTTAACTTGAAGTGGTGCTGCGACGTGCTGTGTTCACAGACAGTGGTTTTCGGAAGTGTTCCTGAGCCCATGCAGTGATTTCCACTACAAAATCATGTGTTTTTAATGCGTTGCTGCCTGAGGGCCCAAAGGACATGGCCATCCAGTATTGGTTTTCGCCCTTGTCCATTGCATACAGAGATTACTCCAGATTCTCTGAATTTTTTAATCATATTGTGTGCCGTAGAGATCCCCAAACTCTTTGCAAGTTTACGTGATACATTATTCTTTAATTGTTGCACTATTTGCCCGCGCAGTCTTTCAGAGTGGTGAACCCCTCCCCATCCTCACTTCTGACAGACCCATCCTCTCTGGAATGATCTTTTAATATCCAATCATGTTACTGACCTGTTCCCAATTGACCTAATTAGTTGTGTGATATTCCACCAGGTTTCATTTTTTTGCATTACACAACATTTCTAGTCTTTTGGTGCCTCTGTCCCAGCTTTTTTGAAACGGGTTTATAGCATCAAATTCAAAGTGAGCATGTATTTTACAAGAAACAATAACATTTCTCAGTTGCAACATTTGATATATTGCCTTTGTACGATTTTCTATTGAATATAGGGTTTAAATGGTTTGCACATCTTTGCATTCTGTTGTTCGTTACATTTTACATTTTATACAGCATCCCAACGTTTTGGAAACAGGGTTGTATAATACAACATGTTGGAAACCAGGAGAATGAATCAGTGAAGAATTACAAATATTTCACTTGCAGTTGTACCTTACCTGTAGCCTGTAGCTAAATGTTAATACCTGCATGTTTTCCCTATCCAGATAGTGGGGTTAGTAGCAGCAGGCCTGTGGTGTTGGGATGGTAGCATGCTTATCAAGAGGATCACATTCAATCAACCAAGATCAGTGGCAAGTGGCACTACAAAGTAAAGATACCCCCATTGTATTGTCTTAGTTTAAGAAGAAAGCAATTGTTTGTATAATCTATGCAACAACACTGTGTGTGTGTGTGTGTGTGTGCGCGTGTGTGTGTGTGTGGCGGGGGATACATGGGCAGCCCTCCTTTGTTGTTCTGTGTAGTTTTTTTTCTTTTTGTTCATGGATGTCTTTTCCTTTCTCCTCTGTTTACATTTGGGGGGAACACTTCTACTGTTAGGGTTAGCTTAGCATTAGACACAGGGCCCCAAAAATAACACTTGCTTCTCTTTTGACAGCCAAGATAAACATTTCCATTTTCAAGATAATTTCTGCTTATTAATAAATAGATTATAATAATATAAATACATTTATAAAATAGAGCAATTGTATTTTTAAAAAATGAAAGTTTATGAATTTTGCCATAGCGCTGAGAAAGATACAATTATATATATATATATATATATATATATATATAAATATATATATAGAATTGTAACAACAGCCTCATCTAGAAGTAGGTGGCAGTGCCATCTCATCATTGGCCTTTTGTAGAATTGTGTGCAGGTGAGATGAAAGAACAATTGTGATCTTTCGTAGAATTGTGTGGGGAATCCAACCAGCCCTGGGGTCATTTCTCTCTTCAGGGTTTTAGTGGTTTCTACCCAGTTGTATAGCTAGTCCTTTATGTGTTTTTTCACCTTCAAATCAGAGTAATTTTGATTTGTGATGGAACAGTGCTGGCTATTGCGAACTGTGAATGTACCACTTGATGAATGAGTGATGGGCACTGTTTGACACGGTAATGATGTAATGTCCAGATGCTCCCATTTAATGAATAAAAGAATGCAGTGACAGATGAAAAGTTGCTGATTGACAGTAGTGATGATGATTTGTGTTTGTGTAATCCAGTTTGTGAGTAGCTGTGAAAAACATGAATCTTTGTATTCACCAATGCAAGGCTATGGGTTTACCTGTGACCTTATACACCAGACCAATTATCCAAGTGAGACTGTGCTGCGCTAGTGGTGAAAGTGACAGCCAGAGCAGAGCTAACTACAAAACACAAGGCAAATGGTTCTTACATACTGGCCCCTAATTGTAACTGTATGCTCGACAATTATACAAAGAGCATCCCCACACACTCACAAAAAGTGTAAATCATGCCTATTTTATGTTTTTGTTAGGTAGGGGTGACTAGTATTTAGCCTAACCTATGAGGTTGTGAACTGTTCTGTCAGTAATAGTTTAGGTAGGTTGCAGTAGACAGACCTTTATCAGAGGCTTGTCCAGATTTTGTTTTCAACCACAGAGATTATACAATTCCTATTTTGTCTAAGGTTTGTGTTACTATTTTGATTCCATACACTAAATATGAGGGAATACAGTTGTCAGTGCTAAAATTGTTTTTTTATTCCAGGTCATCAGTTAACTTTGTGTTACTTACATCCCACTGGCCTGTAACTTCTCCCAGGCTAACACCCCATTTTGGCTAGAGTGAGCGTAGATTGAAACCTAAAACAACCGAAAAAACAATTGGTCATTTTTTTTAACAGCCTGAATACTGAAGGCTTAGCATCCAAAAAACTGGAAAGAGTGTGGCCACAGCGAAATGGCTAGACAGTCAGCGGTCGACGATGGTAGCATTTCAGTCACTCCCTGTGACACCTTGAACGAGTTTTCCTACTGTATACTCCACAAGGGTTGCTTATTTCCCCGCATCTATTTCGGGCCATCATTTTGAGGGCTCACATGACTTTATAGTTATACAATAATACTTCTGTATACGTTCTGTCAAAAATTGTTCCACGTCTAAATCTACCTTACCTGTGGCCTAGGTGTTTCCATAGACGAAGCCTAAATATGATCTGTATAACACGGAACGCTGAAATTATATGCTTAAAACATACGAGTTCTACAACACAACATTTCGTCACATTTTTACAAATACATGTTTTATTTTTTATTATTTTGTTTTAATGACTAGGCCTACCCTATCGTCATCGATCTCGGTCGAGCATCTGTAGAATGCAGATGTTGCGCTTTTTTTAACTACGTTTCCGCACTCGCACTGTCATTATTTCCGTTTCCACAAGAAGCAATACGCTTTTTCAGGGGTTTCCATTTTCCTCTCTCAACTCATCCATTCTCTGTCAGTCTGCTGAATGTGTAACCATTATTGAGGTCAAACTTTAGTCTTTGCAATGGGGGACATCGAGGCTCCCGATACGACTGGACCGGGGCGACGTGTCTTTCAAGCTATTCTCCCAAGCGCAAAAGAATTCGCCTCTTCACGGAAAGGACGACTACTTATTGCAGAAGTGGTAAAGTAACTTAATTAGTCCGGTCAGATTTCAAAGGAGAGATATTACAACCATGATTTCCATTGTTTCGTCGGCATACTTTTCTTCAACGCTGCAAAGCGAAGCAGATGAGTAAAAATGTAGTTTTCGGGGGCGTGGTACACTAGATTTAACGAGTTTGTGCTATTCGTTTTTAATTCTTGAACGGTGGAAAGTATTTTTGCTCGAATTTATGCTATTGCACTTGATACACAAACATCGAAGTCTCGTTTTTATTTAAGTTATGTCCATCACAATGTTCTCATTTAGGCAAGGGACAATAATTCTGTTTTCATCAAATATGTTTAAATAAATATTTAATTGAATTTGGTATAGACAAATATCGGTAACTTTCAAAGACGTTCAGGACAAGTCTTCCTTTCAATTCACGTTATCACTTTGATTTATGACATAATACTTAAGTCTTACACCAAATGTATATGCATACAAATGTTAGAGTTGTTCTTGTTTTATATCGATTATACTAATCTGGCCTTGTATAATTCATGTTTACACTGTAGCAATAAGTAAACTATACAATTGGAATTTATTTTATATTTCATGTGGTCAGTCCCTCAGAAATTGTTTCCGTATTAGGCCAACTATATTAGTAAATATCTAATTACGGTTTGGTGTGCAGTAGCCAATTTTGGGGGCAGATTTGTACATTAAAGTTGAACAGAATTGACTTATGGTAAAAAGAAATGTCAAAGGGTTAGTTGGCTAATATAATAACATAGCTTGGATATAATTATTCTAGAAACAAATCCATGATTATTTCAGACCTTAAATATCAGGGAGGGAAATCAGAGGGTCTGCCTGCACAGCGTAAAAAAAGTGATCAACAAGGAGTGGAACTCATTGAACCCAAACATGTTATTATCATGGAGGTCTGGTCATGTGAGATTCAGTTGCTGGATGTTCTGTGTAAAACAATGGTCTCCTTCCTCATTCTTTCTAATAATGCTCCTAGAGGACATATGCCCAGACTTACATTGTAAAGAGGTATTTATTAGATGACTCTGGCTGACTAACCCTATAAGGTAAAGGAATCAGTCTCCCAGAACAATACAACCTCTCTTCACACCCACTTAGAATATTATCCTCTCCCTTGGGCTTGAAACTGCATGGATACTACTATGACTTCAACAATGGAAAACTGCTGGTAAAACCTTAAATGGGCTGGTTTTAGTGTTTTGCTCAACAGCTGTAAAACATATGCATTAAGTTGATGGCTGGAATGACAATAATGCTTAGTTTCTCGGTAGCATCTACTTCACATGCAGTGTATTGTGAACAAATTCCCCATAGCGAGACTATGTTTTCAAGATCCATAGAGAATGTTTCTTGTTGCTTTTTTGCATATTTGGAAATAACTATTTCTGCTATGCAATGCAAAGTACACCATGTAGCAATGTAACAATGGAATTCTGAAAGGGTCTGAAATAAGGAACTCCAGCAACATCAAGGTCAGGCAAAAACGCCTGATCATCAGAATCACAGAAAACATTCAATGTTCGTTCAAAGATGAAACACAAGTGAACGATAGTTAAAAAGCAATACAGTCTGCTGTACTTAGTGCGAGCAGTAGCAAACGACTGCATTTTGGGGGGAGTTCCCAACCCTGAGGCCAGCCTTGTCTGTGGTTTGATGACCCAGTGAAACATAGACAAGATGACTCAGCTCTCAGCACCTGGTCTTGTCCAGTGATGTTAACCGGAGGGTCTTATGGCAAGGGGATGTACATTAGGAAAAGCTGCACTATCACAAGGTGTGCTTTCTAAAGAAACGACAAACCTGTGACTCATAGAGATGGGATAAACAAGAACGCTTTTCAATTCATTACAGTGTCATGGACAAGAGAATGTCTGCCTGTATCTGTGGAGGCCCATGTATATTTATCATTCTACAGCTGCATCTTCTCACAGCTTGAGACAGGAAGTGCAATAGCTTTGAGGCACAGCAACATATTTTGAAAGTGTGACTTTTTTAGTGTTGGATTAAAGATAAATGTGGGTTCTCTTGGTCTTTTCACTGTATCTGTCTTTCTCTCTGTATCTTTCATCTCCACCAGGCCCTGTCCCTCATTACTTTCATCTGTTTTGTGGCGTCCACGGCAGCAGCCTTTGTCACAGCACCCCTAATTGAGTTCCTGGCTGCCCTCTTCCTCCTCTTTGCGTATTGCACTAAATTCAATGAGCGGTTTAAGGGATTCCACTTTCCTCTGATGGTGAGTATATTTTGTTAGTCGATATGGACACACAGATAGTAGCTACTAAGTACAACTGTAAATACATTTCTATATTTCTGTCATTATGTCTTTATTTTAGGATTTTCTGCGCTGTGTCAGTGCAGCCATCATCTTTTTCATTATCTCCATAATATCAGTTTCCAAGTACACAGATGGGGCCTCTAAAGCAGCAGGGGTAAGTAACCGTTTTTTGACTTTTCAGATTTTTACCCCCTAATTTACTGCATGACACAATTCCACATGTGTCTCTACAGTTTCTAAAATATTATAGCTACAGTGAGGGAAAAAATTATTTGATCCCCTGCTGATTTTGTACGTTTGCCTACTGACAAAGAAATGATCAGTCATTAATTTTAATGGTAGGTTTATTTGAACAGTGAGAGACAGAATAACAACAAAAAAATCCAGAAAAACACATGTCAAAAATGAAAAACACATGTCAAAAACAACAAAAATAAATTGATTTGCATTTTAATGAGTGAAATAAGTATTTCATCCCCTCTCAATCAGAAAGATTTTTGGCTCCCAGGTGTCTTTTATACAGATAACGAGCTGAGATTAGGAGCACACTCTTAAAGGGAGTGCTCCTAATCTCAGCTTGTTGCCTGTATAAAAGACACCTGTCCACAGAAGCAATCAATCAATCAATCAAATTCCAAACTCTCCACCATGGCCAAGACCAAAGAGCTGTCCAAGGATGTCAGGGACAAGATTGTAGACCTACACAAGGCTGGAATGGGCTACAAGACCATCGCCAAGCAACTTGGTGAGGAGGTGACAACAGTTGGTGCGATTATTCGCAAATGGAAGAAACAAAAAAGAACTGTCAATCTCCCTCGGTCTGAGGCTCCATGCAAGATCTCACCTTGTGGAGTTGCAATGATCATGAGAACGGTGAGGAATCAGCCCAGAACTACACGGGAGGATCTTTTCAATGATCTCAAGGCAGCTGGGACCATAGTCACCAAGAAAATAATTGGTAACACACTACGCCGTGAAGGACTGAAATCCTGCAGCGCCCGCAAGGTCCCCCTGCTCAAGAAAGCACATGTACAGGCCCGTCTGAAGTTTGCCAATGAACATCTGAATGATTCAGAGGAGAACTGGGTAAAAGTGTTGTGGTCAGATGAGACCAAAATCGAGTTCTTTGGCATCAACTCAACTCGCCGTGTTTGGAGGAGGAGGAATGCTGCGTATGACCCCAAGAACACCATCCCCACCATCAAACATGGAGGTGGAAACATTATGCTTTGGGGGTATTTTTCTGCTGAGGGGACAGGACAACTTCACCGCATCAAAGGGACGATGGACGGGGCCATGTACCATCAAATCTTTGGTGAGAACCTCCTTCCCTCAGCCAGGGCATTGAAAATGGGTCGTGGATGGGTATTCCAGCATAACAATGACCTAAAACACACGGCCAAGGCAACAAAGGAGTGGCTCAAGAAGAAGCACATTACGGTCCTGGAGTGGCCTAGCCAGTCTCCAGACCTTAATCCTATAGAAAATCTGTAGGGGGAGCTGAAGGTTCGAGTTGCAAAACGTCAGCCTCAAAACCTTAATGACTTAAGATCAGTAAAGAGGAGTGGGACAAAATCCCTCCTGAGATGTGTGCAAACCTGGTGGCCAACTACAAGAAACGTCTGACCTCTGTGATTGCCAACAAGGGTTTTGCCACCAAGTACTAAGTCATGTTTTGCAGAGGGGTCGAATACTTATTTCACTCATTAAAATGCAAATCAATTTATAACATTTTTGACATGCGTTTTTCTGGAT
>JACXGI010017022.1:0-15066 GCA_016801175.1 Esox masquinongy
ACCACCCCCACCTAACTGGACAAAAACAACTGTTAACATCCACGGACATAAATTAACAACAATTAAAAAGTCATTGTTCATAATCCTTTTGACCTCCCTTCTCATCCCACAGAATCACCTGCTCTACCCCTCCCTCTCTAACCGGACATGAAACCCCTGGAAAAACAACTGCTACCATCCGGTCATAAATTAACAACCATTAAAAAATATTTTTCTTAATCCTTTCACACAGCCACAGCTGCCGAAGGTCAAAGCAATAAATCAATCGGACTTTGGGTGCTGTATACTATATCTCTCTTCCATTGATGTTCAAATAAAATGTTTTGTTTCATATATGGTAATGTTTATGTCTGTGCTAAGCTCAGAGCATGGTCTTCTGCCTATAGCTCTGGGGACCTGGAGGCTTTGAGGAGATACAGATATGACCTACAGAAGGCTATCAGAAATGGAAAAAGAGACTACAGGGATAAGGTGGAGTCTAACTACCACGCTCTGACCCCAGATGCATGTGGTGTGACACATTATAGACTACAAAGGGAGAAATTGTAGTGATGCTCGTCTCGCTGCCTCGCTCCCTGAAGAGCTCAATACCTTCTATGCACGGATTGAGGCAGCCAACACAATTCCTTTCAGGGAGGCTTGCTGAGGACCAGGATGACTGCACTCTGTCGCAAGCCATGGCTTATTTTAGGATAGCTTTTAAAAGAGTGAACCCTCGGAGGTCACCAGGGCCAGATGGCATTCCAGGCCTGGTCCTCGGGCACCAACTAGCAGGAGGTTTTCACCTCTATATTCAAACTCTTCCTGTCTCTGTCTGCAGTCCCCACCTGCTTGAAACAAACCACCATCGTCCCTGTACCGAAGAAACCTTCCATCACCTGCCTGAATGACTACCGCCCCGTAGCACTGACCTCCATCATCATGAAGTGCTTAGAGCGGCTCGTCAGAACACACATCTGCTCTACACTTCCTGACACCTTGGACCCCCTTTCAATTTGCATACCGCCCCAATAGATCTACGGACGATGCCATTGCCCTGATGACACACACCGCCCTCTCCCACCTGGAAAAAGGCAACCCATACGTGAGGATGCTGTTCATGGACTAAAGTTCAGCATTCAACACTATTGTGCCCACTAAGCTTGTTCCTAACCTCAGGACCCTGGGACTTAACACCTCCCTTTGCAATTGGATCCTGGACTTCCTGACGAGTAGAACCCAGGTGATGAGAATGGGCAACCTCACCTCTTCTGCCCTGACCCTGAGCATCGGAGCCCCTCAGGGCTGTGTACTCAGTCACCTCCTGTACTCCCTGTTTACGTATGCATGACTGTATGGCCACACACAGCTCCAACATACTTAAGTTTGCGGATGTCACCACCATCCTGGGAGGGGAGAGGAGGTAAGTGACTTGGCTACATGGTGCCAGGAGATCAAATTCTCTCTCAACATCTGCAAGACTAAGGAGATGATCGTGGACTTCAGGAAGTGGAAGAGGGGGGTCATGCCTCCATACACATCGATGGAGCTGACGTAGAGAGACTCTCCGACTTCAAGTTCCTTTGTGTGTTTAAAAATGATCTCCCCTGGTCCAGGCAAGCAGACTTGGCAGTAAAACCTGCCAAAAAGCGTCAATACTTCCTGAGGAGACTCAAGAAGTTTGGCATGTTTGCAAAAACTCTCACAAACTTTTACAGTTGCACCATTGTGTGCATCCTCTCACACTGGTGTGGCAGCTGCTCCGCTGCTGACAGCAACACTGTCCAGAGGGTGGTCAGCGGAGCGCATCATCGGCTGCCATCTCCTTACTGTGCAAGGCATCTACCAAACACAATGCCTACGGAATGCACGGAACATCATCAAAGACTACAACCACCCAGCCTATGGTCTGTTCACACTGCTGCCGTTTGGTGGATGCTACTGGAGCGTCGGGGCACGCACTGGAGCGTCGGGGCACACACTTCCAGACTCACAAACAGTTTTTACCCACAGACCACAAGGCTCCTCAACCAGCAACACTCAACACTTCATATGCTCTGCTCACTTTCTATGTATGTTCATATATATTACACGTTTCAATGTATCCATTTATGGACAACTACACCACCTAGTTACTATTGTTATGTATATTTTGTATTTTCTGTTATTATTTTTCTTTATATTTTTCTTAATTACTACGTAGATGTCGCGTGTCATGTCACAAGAATTTAATTGTTCGGGATGACATATGTTATTCAGTGTACCTGACTTAGACTTTGATATATTCTGTGAAACTTCATTCATTATCCTGAACATTACAATGGATGCACAGTTTTAAATAAATGGTTAACTGGGAGGCCATTCTGACTGAACTCTTAACTTCAAGTAATATATTTATGACCAGCAGATGTCACTTATGTGAACTGTTTATTAATTAAAGTAATTAACCCTTTTTACACAATCTTCAAAGGATTCGGAAAACCTTGGTTGCCCATCAATACTTGAAAATACAGAGACTTTATAAATGTGAGTGGTGAACTAATGATCAACTCTGTGCAGGCTGTCAGGCTGTCTGATCGCAGAAGAAGGATGTACTTCTCTGGTCTCAGCTCTGAAGTCAAACCCCTCACACCTGAAAGAACTGGATCTGAGCTACAATCACCCAGGAGACTCAGAAGTCAGATTGCTCTCTGCTGGACTGGAGGATCCACACTGGAGACTGGAGAAACTCAAGTATGTGCTGTAGATGTTTTCTCTATTAGTCATCAGTAATGTGGTATAAAGCTGTCATGTTTTTTTACTTTATATAATGTGTCAAATACAGACATGCCTATCTGTACTCATTTTGCGTGACATGGACACAGAAAACCTCAGTGGGGAACCGTCAGGTTCCTCTACGCCCTCTTAAAGGGCCTAAGGATAGACACAAATCTGTATATAGTTTTATATATTATAATTAGCAATTTGGTTTTCATCGATTTTGTCTTATTTCCTCTTAATTATAATGATCTTGCGATTGAATTTCTTCAGTTTGTGTTAGAAATAGAAGGTTTAACATCGAAGAGACAAAATATTCAATCAGAATTTTTCTTTGGTAGTCTCTTGGTACTACCAATCCAGCTGGGCTCAATGCATATGGGCTGTTTTTATTTTTATTCAAACTTTATTTTACCAGGCAAGTCAGTTAAGAACAAATTCTTATTTACAACGGCGGCCTAGCAGGAGAAAGAAAAAAGGCCTCCTGTAGAGAAGGGGTGTAGGGATTAAATAAAAAGTACAGACAACACAGACAGAAAACATAGAAGAACAACATTATGCTAACAAGCGAGAAACTAAGCACACATAAAAACACCAATAAACTACGAAACAACAAGAAACATTAAAACCAGAACATTAGAAACAACACTAAACAAAGAGACAACTATCAGGAAACATTAAAACCAGAACATTAGAAACAACACTAAAACTACAAGGAGAAATGCAGAGAGCAGAGCATGACAACAGCACATGACCTTAACATATATGATAAACATAGTCCTGGCAGCAGGCAATATAAAAAACAATACACCAAAAGACAAACATGTTTGGAGTAGAAAGACAGACATCTGGACAGGAGTACAATGGGCCATCATCACATTAAGATTTTGTATTTGAGTGTGGCAATGGTGACAAAAGTTGATAGTTTAGTTGTTTTTTGTAGTTGATTCCAGTGAGAGGGTGCTGCAAACTGAAATGAGAACCAACCCAAGGATGTGGTGATTTTGGGGATTTTTAACTGGATATGTTTAGCAGAGCGGGTGGTTTATGTACAGGGTAGAGGGATGAAGTAGACATCTCAGATAGGGGGGAGAGAGGCCTGAGTGATAGAAATAAGGGTAAGGCAGTGAACTTTGTGTCAAGTATGTAATTATGGCAAGTGTATGGTGCTATACAGAGTGCAGCAATGAGTCCAGTAAGGAGTATTGGTGTCAAATCTGTTGGCTGAATGATAGAGAACATCAACCCATTCAAGGCTGCCTTACCTGAGGAGCTGTAAACTACATCACCAAAATCTAGGATGGGTAGAACTGTCATCTGAACCAGGGTGAGTCTACCTGATTGGGTGAAAAATTAAGAATTACAGTAGAGAAAGCCTTAACCTTAACCTTGGTCTGTAGCGTAGTGATGTGAGTGGAAAAAGCCAAGTCTACACTTAAACTTGGCCTGTAGCTTAGTGATGTGATTAGAGAAAGCCACATCTACCCTTAACCTTGGCCTGTATCTTAGTGATGTGGTCAAAGAAAGCCAAGTCTACCCTTAACCTTGGCCTGTAGCTTAGTGATGTGGTAAGAGAAAGAGAGTGTGCTGTTGAGCCAAACTCCCAAGTACTTGTATTTGGTGACTTGCTCAAGCTCTCAGCTGTAGAAATCACACCAGGGGAAAATGAGCTGTGATTCCTACCAAACCACATTACTTTTGATTTGGATGTATTTAATACAAGGTTAGGGACAGAAAGGTCTTGCTGAATATGAATTACAGTTTGCTGTAGGACAATTAGCACAGATTCTGGGGAGGGACAAACTGAGTGTAACACTGTATTATCTGCATATAAGTGGAAGTGAGAGCTTCCTACTGCATGAGCTATATTATTTATATAAATAGAAAAAAATGTGGGGCCTAAAATCGAGCCTTGTGGTTTTCCTTTGGTGACAGGTAGTGGTTAAGACAGCTGATGTTCTAACTTCACACTTATGAATTCTTTGAGAAGTAGTTTGAAGGACAAGGAGAGCTCAGAAACACTGTGATGGTATATAACAACACCAATACTCCTTAGATGAGCAACAAGAATGGAATGGTCTACAGTATCAAAGCCTTTTGAAAGGTCAGTTAAAACAATGGCACAACATTGCTTTGCATCAAGGGCAGTGGTAACATCATTTAAACCTTTAGAGTTGCAGTGACACTACCAAAACCAGAACAGAAACTGGATTGCATTCTTTGGCTTTGAATAAAAGGCACCAGCCAACATAATTGACACTGACTTCAATTAGAGCAGCATTTTGGAATGGCAGTAGAATTTACCAATCACTAATGGTCTTGTAATAGGTGGGACATTTGTATGACGCCTCAAGGTCTTCTAGAGGGCCTAAGTATACGTCACTAATTCAGAGCCAATTATCCAGGATAAGCGAGCCTTATCCTGTTTTCTCATGCTTGACCACAGCTAGTATGTAACGATGGCCTGACTGTCAGCCCTGGCATTTCTCTAAATCCAAAAATTACTTTTTTTCAGATTTAAAATCAAAAGACAAGCTATATGAACCCGCCATTATCCATTTTATAAAGAAGGACAGAAGAATGGACTTAGTTTTTAAGTAATAATCGTAAAGGTGAGCAGACATTCTTTTTTCGTCTACAGCTTGCTTTTTATTAATGACATTGCAATTGGAAGTACTGGGTACATGACATTTCGTGTTATGGTGCATTTCTTATTATTTTATGATTGACAACATTCTTTTTTCTCTCTGGCAACAAATACTGTCCGTGGTCTTAAAACAATGTGAGTAGTGGTGTGGTTGAATTTATTCCGCCACTATATGAATGACTGTTTTGGCAAAATGTTTTTTTGAAAGGACACAAACGTTTTTTATTCTAACATGGTTCCTGCTATCCATATTTGCAACCATTGTGTAACCGACGTTTGCTGCTTTTGTGAGCGACAGACTGTTTGACTCTGTCATCAAAGAATTGCTTTTCCTACATAGGTCTGTAAAAGAACGGTCTTAAATCATGCTTTGTATACATGGGCATCCAAGTTCTCTATATGTGTGATGTCTGCACCATCAACGTTAATACTCCTGAAGTGTATTTCTGTAGCCTATTTAGAGTGACTACATATGATCTCTGCAAGCGTACTAGGTGGAGCACATTGACTAGCAAGGAAACCTGCAGTGTGCTTGTAGTTAGTATTGTGGTAGTTAGTTCAGTGTAGTGGTACAGTAGTACCAGCTGGATGAATTAGTAAGTTTAGTGTGGGTTACTAAGCTGAGTGTGGTGGTTGTTTTTTCACTGTGATGTAGGCCTGCAGCTATCAATATTGTTAATTATTGATTATTTTATTAAAAGAAATTGATTTAACGATAGAAAACCCGCTATGACTCAGTAGATTCACAGTTTTATTGCTTCCCAAACATTACTCAACATAAGTTGCTAAAACAACCTAGTACTTTTCAATTGACTTCCACCAGCGAAGGAGATTTTCTGTTTTAGAAAGATGTTGCTTCTGAAAGTACATCAGTACTTTATTTTTCACCATTATCTTATTATCATCCTCTTCATGTTCATTGCTCCCATCACTGTGACTGGAGTCTGAGTCTGACCCAAGCTGAGTTCAGCAGAGAAACTTTCTTCAGTGGAACCTCAGACACACTTTCTCTGGGACATTGACTGGTAGACTTCTGCTGGTTCTCCTCACCATCACTTCTATTGGCCTCCATTGCTTTAAACTATATGAAACGTAGAGAAACAATATTGTTATTAGGAAAACTTTTTTTCTATATGCTATGTCAAGCATATCATTGTTCAGGCACCAATTTTATTCCTTCTTCTAATAAGGGCATAGCAAATGAATTCATTTGTTGCGGTAATTTAAATACACAATTAGACTTAACTGGCGGAACTAGGGGGTGGGCCACCAGGCAACTTGCCCCACCTGATTGGCCCCTTGAGAGACCATCCTGTGTCACTGCAAAATCTAGAATCTAATTTCCAGTATCAAATAAAAAACTTTACTAAACAATAGGTAATGTATCCAACTGTCCAGAGATCCCCAAATTGAAACACAGAAAGTGCAAAATGTTTGTTTATATCCTACAAATGGTATACCGGACCAATGGTAGATAGACTTAACGTATCAGTTCAGCAGGCTAACTAAGTTTAGCTTTATTGCTGATGGGATTGAGGAGAATTATTTAAATAGGTAGTGTCACTGTTTCAGGGTCGTAGCTAGCTAGTTCATAATTAGCCTTGTGAATATTCCAGAAAATATCTAATAGCTGTGAAATTGTGGATCTTGTTGATTTGGCCCACAGATAATTTTAGTGTTTTTGGTGCTGGTTATTGAACACTGATTGTCCAATGTAATGTTACATTAACATTCAGGGATAGGGCCAGAGGAGGTCAGATTCAGTGTTGCCAGATGGCGAGGTTCCCCCCACAATTGAGCTATTTTTAATGACAATGTGTAGTAAAAATGGGCTTAGATGGGTCTATTTACAGATAAGATGGTATGGAGAAAATAGCGTTTGGGTGGATTCTGGGGCGCCGGTGGGCTTTGATCATCTCTCTAACTAAGATAACAGAGGCCAGTGAAGGAAAAGTGCAACTAGGTGTGTGTGTGTGTGTAAATCTATCATGTAAACATGGTGTGTGAGTCAACTAGAACTGATTTAGATCCTCCATTTGGGCCTACGTCTATGTCAGAATCAACAGGATCCTCCAGACATTTCAGAATCAGAAGGGGGTGTCTAGTCTAGAGGTCTTCATCAGATCTGAATTGTATATATGAGCTAAACTTTATCTGTGAAATTCCTATCCGACACATCCTCAAGATTCGACAGTTTTTGTAAAATAACTACCCAATCTTAGTCAGATCCAGGGTTGGCCATATCTGGAAATATGCCAGAGATGAGGATTAATTGACTAAATTGTGTCGGATATACCCCGATCAACATTAAGACCAACTGCCTAATATTATGTAGGTCCCCCTTTTGTCGCCAAAACAGCCCTGACCCATTGAGGCATGGGCTCCACTACACCTCTGAAAGTATGCTGTGGTATCTGGCACCAAGACGTTAGCAGCAGATCCTTTAAGTCCTGTAAGTTGCGAGGTGGGGCCTCCATGGATCGGACTTGTTTGTCCAGCCCATCCCACAGATACTCAATTGGATTGAGATCTGGGGAATTTGGAGGCAAGGTCAACACCTTGAACTTGTAGTTGTGTTCCTCAAACCATTCCTGAACCATTTTTGCTTTGTGGCAGGGCACATTATCCTGCTGAAAGAGGCCAATGCCATCAGGGAATACCATTGCTATGAAAGGTACCATCACATGATCTGCAACAATGCTTAGGGAGGTGGTACGTGTCAAAGTAACATCCATATGAATTCCAATGTTTCCCAGCAGAACATTGCCCAAAGCATCCCACTGCCTCCGCCGGTTAGCCTTCTTCCCATAGTGCATCCTGGTGCCATGTGTTCTCCAGGTAAGCGACGCGCATGCACCCGGGCATCCACGTGATGTAAAAGAAAACGTGATTCATCAGACCAGGCCACCTTCTTTCATTGCCCTGTAGTCCAGTTCCAGTGCTCACATGCCCATTGTAGGAGCTTTCGGCAGTGACAGTGGTCAGTATCGGCATCCTGGTCTCCAGCTACGCAGCCCCATACGCAACAAACTGCGATGCACTGTGTGTTCTGACACCTTTCTATCAGTACAGCATTAAAGTTTTTGGCAATTTGAGACACAGTAGCTTGACTGTTGGATCGGACCACACCGGTCAGGCTTCACTCCCCACGTGCATCAATGAGCTTTAACCGCCCATGACCTAGCCGGTTCACTGCTTTTCCTTCCCTGGACCACTTTTGAAAGGTGCTGACCACTGCAGTCCGGGAACAATCCACAAGTGCTGCAGTTTTGGAGATGCTCTGACCTAGTCGGCCATCACAATTTGGCCCTCGTCAAAGTCGCTCAGATCCTTACACTTTTTTTCCTTCTTCTAACACATAAACTTTGAGGACAGAATGTTCACTTGCTGCCTAATATATTCCACCCACTGACAGGTGCCATGATGATGAGATTATCAGTGTTATTCACTTCACCGGTCAGTGGTAATAATGTTATGGCTGATCGGTGTATACAGGTTTGGAGCAACATGTGCTGCTATCCGGATGACGTCTTTTTCAGGGAAGGCTTTGCTTATTTCAGCAAGACAATTCCAAACCACATTCTGCACATATTACATCAGCTTGGCTCCATAGTAAAAGAGTCTGGGTGCTAAACTGCCCTGCCTACAGTCCAGACCAGTTTTGTTTTGTTTTGTTTGCATTTTACACAGCATCCCAACTATTTTGGAAAAGGGGTTGTAGTTCAAATACATGGTTTATACATTTCTATAAATTTTTGTTTTTTCAGAAAGTACTCTAATTTCTAAGTTCTCTAATTACCTAGACTTTTCCTCATTAACGTACGGTCACTGGCGAAAAAAATGGACAAATTTCAGCGGCTCAAATGTTATTGGAGAAATTAACAATCATAAATAAAATGTTCATTTTTAATATTTTGTCGAGAATCCTTTGCAGGCAATGACTGCTTGACGTCTGGAACGCATGGACAAACACTGGGTTTCCTACTTTGTGATGCATTGTCAGGTCTTTACTGCAGCTGTCTTCAGTTGATGTTTGTTCCTAGGTCTTTCTGCCTTTAGTTTTGTCTTCAGGAAGTGAAATACATGCTTGATCGAAAGAATATTCCACTTCTTTGCCTTAAAAAACTCCTGGGTTGCTTTCGCAGTATGTTTTGGGTGAATCTGAGCAGACAATATATCCCTATACACTTCAGAATTCATCCAGCTGCTACTGTCTTCTGTCACATCATCAATAAACACTAATGACCCACTGCCATTTGGAAGGCATGCATGGCCATGGCATCACACTGCCTCCACCGTGTTTTACAGATGATGTGGTGTGCTTCGGATTATGAGACGTTACAAGCTTTCGCCATACTTTTTTCTTCCCTTCATTCTGATACAGGTTGACCAGCAAGGCTGCTGGTCCTGATGGCGTCCCCGGGCGTGTGCACAGAGCATGTACTGGACATATGGCCGAGGTCTTTACTGACATTTTCACTATGTCACTGTCCCAAGCGGTTGTTCCAACGTGCTTCAAGCCTGCAACCATTGTGCCAGTGCCGAAGCATTTGATCGTGTCTAACCTGAATGACATCCGACCTGTCGCACTCACCCCCACAATCCTAAAGTGCTTTGAAAGACTAGTTGTGGCCCACCTTATGTCTTGCCTCCCCCCAACACTGGATCCATACCAATTTGCCTACCGGTCGAACAAGTCTACAGAGGACGCCATCTCCACAGCTTTACACTCTGCCCTGACCCACCTGGACAAATCCAACATCTCTATGTGAGAATTGTGGATTAAAGGAAGTCTAAAGGCTGCAGTCACACCCCAGTTTTCATCGATGGCACTGTGGCGTTGTGTGTCCATCTTCAAATTCCTGTGTGTCCACATCTCTGAGGACCTTTCCTGGACCCTCGACACCTCAACCCTGGTCAAAAAGGCGCAGCAGCGTCTGTACTTTTTGAGGAGGCTGAAGAAGGCCCGTCTGTCTTCCAAGATCCTTGTGAACTTTTACCGCTGCACAATCGAGTGCATTCTGACTAACTACTTGACTCTGACACTGTTTTGCAGAGTCTGAAATGGATGGGTTTTTTTGTTGTTACATGTACACATCTACCTCGGGAATGTCATTGCTGCTATCCCTGCATTTCTGTTGCACACACTACCTTCAATCTGCCTTCATTGCACATTTAGAATTGCCATTTGTACTTGCATTTGCCTTCATTGCACATCTATACATCCCACTTGTAACATTATACTTAATACTTTTCTCTGACTCAGCAAAGCCTGATAAGGATGTTTTCAGTAGCTGCGTGTACACATCTACCTTGGGAACCTCACTGCTGCTATCTCTGCATTTCAGTTGCACATGCTAACTTAAACCTTCAATTTGCCTTCATTGCACATTTAGATTGGCCATTTGCACTTGCATTTGCATTCATTACACATCTATACATCCCACTTGTAACATACATTATATTTAATACTTGTAAATACTTAATTCTTGTAAATGTTCTGCCCACTTCTATTTGCACTTCTGGTTAGATGCTGACTGCATTTTGTTGTCCTGTACTTGTACAGTTCAATGACAAAGTTAAATCAAAATGTAAAGCATTGAGGCACGTGGTCTGCGTTGTAAGAAGGCATATGCATCTCTCCAAAGTGCACACCAACTTCCTCTAATATGTGCACTTTCATTTATTTGTTAAATATGCTGCTTGAGCACGTATTCCCTGGCCTACGCAGAAATGTAGGTCTATAAAAGCGCATGTGGGATGTGTTTTAGTACTCTAGAATAATTACATAGACTGCCCTCCAGATCGGGGGAGATTCTGAAAGTAATTTGTAGTCACCTCACCCGCAGAAAGTCGTCCGTGTTTGTACACTATACATTGACATCACACGTGCAGTGTCAATGCTTTCTGGTACAGCGGAAGTTAATTAATTTGTAAAGGAATGCTGCACTGCCTGTACTTAATTTTGTTGCAGAGGCAGTTGCAGAGTGTTCTGTAACTGCCTTGTGGGATGGGGGGATGCAGTAGCTGGTGAAGCCACCTCCCTGAAATTAGTTTTTGCATACTCCGATGATGGATGCATGAACGTTTGAGGACTGACGCTGTGTGTGAACGAGGCAACAGTCCTAACCACCAAGACGTGGTGGTGACATATATACATTGAAAATGTTATAAACTAAGCAACTTAAAACCCTTTCCAGCCGGAGCGCTCTAATTTCGGAATCCTAATTCTGATGGTTTTACTCTTAATATCTCTACTGTCCAATCATATATTTTAAATCTGAAAACTGCCATAAATACTAGACGACATAAGCTACAAATTGATATAATTGGTTAGTGCATCGGCGGGAACTTTTTTTACTCTGCCCCTAAATGACAGAGCAAAATCCCCATTTTCCTGAGGCAATTTTAGACCACGGTCAGGAGAATGGATCTGGATTCTTACTTTTGCAGATTTGATGTGCAAACAAAGTCAATCATTTGAGGTAAGGAAAATATACAATTGCTCATTACAATCAGGTCTAAAGCGATCTTTACAGTTCCAAAAGATTTTGAAATTGTCAATAAACTTAATCCTGTGGTTGAGGCACGCCGATGTCACCCACGTTGTCAGCCCAAGGAGTCTGCTAAAAGATTCAATTCCTTTCCCCAAGGTTGGAATAGGGCCTGAGATGAAAACATGTTATTGAAAGTTGTTTTTTTTCTCCAGTAGTGTAGAAAAATCATTTTTCAGGATCTCAGAGCCAGTTTTCCTTTGTAGAATTTCAAAAGACCCAGTGTGGATAATACTGCATGTTGCTTGGATGTGTAGAGAGAATAACTGGCAAAATTTCCGTTAGCTCTCTGACCGATGTCTCAGCCATGGTTAGGTTTTCAGTCTTTGCCATTCTGATATGCTTGGTTACATCGTCTCCAATCAAGGTAGTATCTGATTTCTCAAATGTGGATTTACCAAAGTTTCTTCTTTCCCTCGTCTTATCAGTTGTTTAAGGGCTATTTCTTGGATTTTGGTTCACCTCAATGCTAGTGTTGTGGTTAGCTTCCCTAGGTCCATTTACACACATTTCGTTCAGAGTCAGTGTATCGTACCTGTTTTGCAGTGTAAGTTCAGGTGGTGGATTGAGGTTTGGTGCTCTATTTGATTTCTTGCTGGATTTTCCTCTGCGGCGTACGACATCAGACCAAGTCCCCGCTGGAGTTGATGCCTTCGGTCTAGCCCCGGTGCTGTGACAGTAAGATGTGTCATTGGGGAAGGCTGGTTTGAAAGCCTCTGCGGTTAATCCAGTGGCATTAGCACATGTCCAGGGGAGAGTGTCAGCCAGGTCCGTGACAGAGTGCTCTAGATTTGATATAATCCCTTGTATGCCAATCTCTGTCTGTCCGTGAGCGTTTGGCAGCTCGACCCCTAGAGTAGCTGCTACAAAGTCAATGAATTGTTCATTCTCACATATTTCAAGCTGTGTCATTGTCTCATTCAGTCATTGAAAAATACTAAAGAATTATGTTGAGTTCCTCCTAAAAACTAACATAGAACAAAAATGACACAAAGGTAAAAGATTAAAAGAAGACTAAAAGAAAAGAAAAAGTAAGAAAAGAAAAAAGGCTGGCAAAAGGCAGGAAGCAGGAAAGTTGTGTTATGCGACTAAGAGGCATGAAAGCAGGAAGCAAAAGGAAAATAGGGAATTGTTACGCATGCAGGTACCCTGTATGTGCGTTTGTGTTTTTCCCCAGGTGTCCTTTATGTTCCTGATTGTGCTCGTTGGAGTTTCCCACCTGGCAGTTATGAGTGCATCGCCTGACTGCTGAGGTGGACCAATCGGTGGACACCCCTCCTAATTGCACCACCTTTTCCTTTTTCCATGACCCAATCACATCACACATCCCTGGTTTAAAAACCCAGTCAGTTGGTTCTCCCAGAGATTTACCCCACATAGACACTCTTGATATACATACCTTTTTTGATAGACAGACACTTTGTTCATACATACATCACTTAGTTTAGCACATACATCTCACTTTGTCCTGTTTCATGTGAGTATGTATTGCTGTGGTGTTTTGTTTGGTGTTGTCTAGTCAATTGTTTGCTGTGTGCTGTTTAGTCCTTGTTCAACCTGTGTGTTTTTGTTTATCCCTGTGTTACTGGGAATGTTTATTTTTTTAGCAAGTTGCCCTTGGGCATACACAACCTGTAGGAAAACTTTGTCTAAAAACTCGTTAGAACTGAGCGGACCACCCACTGTATTTTTGTATTGGTTAGTAGTTGGCTAAGCGGTTCTTGAGGCAGGCAAGTTCAGTTTATGGGTGTTTGACCCTTATTATTTCATTTCTTGGGTCCAGCTCAGCCCCTTTTCCCTAACCCCTTTACCGTATGTTTACAATAAACGTTTTATGTTTGACGGTAGCTTTGGTTGTCTGTGTCGTTTGTTCTCACTGTTCATTTACACTACACCACTTTGCATGAGTTTAATGTTACAGGTCTCTGTACCATCCACCCTAGACTGCTAGAGCCACAGGGTTCGTAACAGGAATGAATGACAATTATTTCAGAATGAATGGGTGCTATGATGGTCCTGGAAGGAATGGTCTCCACCAAGGAAAGGTCACAAAAACTACATGAAAACAGAACCTGGTGGCATTTGGGCCAAAAGGGATAGTTCGTCTAAAAATCGTATTTATCTCAAAATTCACTAACCAAAAGTTAGTCCAGAATGGACATAGTCATTTTTTTTCCAACCATCCATTATGCAGCTCTGGTCCCCGGCTGTAATTAGTGCTCTTAGCATCGTCCAAATTCGTGAATGGAAACTGTTCGTCCAACAAAGCTGCATTGCAAGGGGAAAACTACTCAACCCTACTTCAATCCTAGTGTGATGTGTGTATGATTGGAGGAGGGGTGTTTGTGTTGCAGGTACCTAAAGGTGTGTGGTTGTGTGACTGCATGTTTAAGACAGATTGTGTGTCACTGAATGACAGTCTGCTCATCTGCTTCTTCCACAGTATGGATCATTGTGGAGAGTGGATGTTGATATCAGGACTGAAGAAATGTAAGTCATTTATTATACAGAACACATAAACAGCTGGTGTGTGTCTGTGTTCACATGTTTGTATTGTGGGTGAGTTTGGGTTTGTGTGTACATGTTCGTTCAATATGCTTGTGTGTGGTCTGTATGTTTTGTCTGACTGTCTTCATATCCAGTATATGACAATAAAGAAATAAAACGTGCATGTGTCTGTATAATATGAATGATGATGTGTAATATTGTGTCTTGGTCTCGGTCTCATCCATCAGATGTCTGTGATCTCACACTAGACCTAAAGACAGTGAACAGAAAACTCTCTGTCTGAGGAGAACAGAAAGGTGACATGGAGCAGTGAGGAGCAGCCATATCCTGATCACCCAGAGAGATTTGAGGGCTGGGAACAGGTGTTGTGTAGAGAGGGTCTGTCTGGACTCTGTTACTGGGAGGTAGAGTGGAGTGGGAGAGTGTTGGTCCACTGTGTTTTCTGAGGTCCAAGGTCAACGCAGCCGTCTACCAGGAAGTTTTAGAGCACTTCATGCTTCCTGCTGCTGACCAACTTTATAGAGATGCAGATTTCATTTTCCAACAGGACTTGGCACCTGCACACAGTGCCAAAGCTACCAGTACCTGGTTTAAGGACCATGGTATCCCTGTTCTTAATTG